>JAYJME010001552.1:0-15000 GCA_036873775.1 Costaria costata
GGGTGTGGTATTCAACGTACCCCCGGTGATAAAGTGACCGTTGAAAAACGAAACAAAAATCATATCACCGGGTGTGCTGTTGTGGGGGGGGGTGTTATCTAAGGAGGGTGTGCTTTCTTCCGTGTTATTCGTACGGTAGGCTATTATATACCAGGTAGGATTTAATGTAGCGCTCGTCGCTGCCGCTGCACGATTTTTTAGTCCAATTTTCTTAGCGTCCGCCCAAAAGTGAGCCTTACTTATTTAATACCAGGTAGGCACTTTCTTGTTCGCGGGCCTATACTGCTGTACGTAGCGTGCTGCTGTCTGTATTTGCTGGTGCGTTGAAAGCCGACCCCAGAACAGACACGCAGCAGGCAGCAGTGCAGTGCAGGCCGAACTCGACAGCAGTAGTCAACGTACATTCATCCATATATACGAGGTATCATACGTACATCCACATTAAGTGAGTGTGCAGGGTCGGGTGGGTGGTGTGTCTCGAATATCCGTTTTCATATATACGAGGTATCATACGTACATCGGTCGGGTGGGTGGTGTGTCTCGAATATCCGTTTTATTTTCATCACACAACACAAGTATATAGTAGTACTACTGTAGTCGCCGGTTGCTGGTGTCGCCGGCTGCTGGTGGAGGTCTGCTGCTGCTGTACTACGTCGATTGTGCGTCCCAAACAGAACAGCTAACTCTACTATCTAACCGTGCGTCGAAGTACAGCGGTGGGGTACACCTCGCAAGCTGGCTAGGGTATTACGTATGATATCAGGCAGAAAGGCGCTGCCTGTATCGCCCGAGAGAGGCCTCGAGAGAGAAGTGGTGATCTTCTACGCATCCATAATGTACTCACGGTGTAGTCGAGGATAACGTAGACGACGATCAAGACGAGCGCGAGGAGCAGCCCAGCCTTGATGAGCTTCTGCTGCCTCGTCGGCGGCGGGCTGACGTCGTCGTCGCCATCGCCATTCAATCGCATGGACGAGGTGCCGTTCTCGTCGGGACCAGTAGTTATGGTGGTGCTGCCGTAGTCCATGGTACCTACCCCAAACTGCTGCTGTGCTGCTGTGCTGCTGCTGTGCTGCTGTGCTGCTGCTGCTGCCCGTGTGCTGCTCTGCTGCTGCTGTGCGCTTGCGACGAAAAAAATGCGACTGCTCTGCCCGCGACTGCTGTCGCTGTCTGCTGCCTGCGATTGAGGCGAAGGTGTGCGATCGCTGTTGGTGCAGGTCTTTTGTGCAGGTCTTGATGTTGCTCCTGGGCCCGTCTTGGGGTTGGCTGTGGTGGAGGTGTGGAGCCACGCCCTTGGACTTGGAGATGCTGGGGGTCGGCGCAATTTACTACTCGTGCTGTGATCTCGGGACTCGGCATGTCGGGATAAATACGTACAAGTATGGACAGAGACGTAAGGACCTTTTATATTCATTTGTTACCTACTATGGTCCTTATATTTCCGTCCAAAGTAGTATGATAGCTGTGGGATACTGCTGCTGTACCTCTTTTTTTTGCGCCGCTGTGCCGCTGTGTCGCGACACAAAGCCATACGAGTACCTTTTTTTTAACATTAGGCAAAAATTGTATCTTGTTGGTGTCAAAACTTTAGGGTGTGGGAGCGCGTATGATACGAGGACGGTTCGTCTTGTGTCCGAGTAATACTGCTGTAGCAACGCACAAGGACACAGCAGAGGTCAGCGTATGAGCTACTACTGCTGTATCTCTTTTCTCGGATCGTGTATCACATGTAGGAGAGAGCTGTGTTGTTCGTCGGAGTTGGAGAGTCCAACCAAAAAACACAAAATCAAAATTGCACAAAATTGAAAGAATAATATACGATTTTACCTTTTTTATCTCGATTGCACATACTTTCTGAAATTTCTGGTGGATGAAAGATATTTATGTGTGAAAACGAAACCGTTTTCGTGATCTTTGAAAAAAGCACGTGCGACGTGCGTGCTTCGAGCTTCGTGCTTTGCGCTTTGCTTCGAGCTCCAAACCAACAAAGCAGTTATTTCAGATACCTGTACTCGTACGGCGAACAGTTGAGAGACGTGCGTCGCGATGAAGCGATTGTTCAAGATATCGGCAGGCGAGCATGGCAAAGGCAAGGTGATGGTCAAGTGGCAGCCACAAGGAAATCTTCTCGCTACCGCAGGACAAAACGGTGAGGTCAACAAAGATACAACGGAGTCGAATGGCGTCGGTCGCACCATCCCTGTTGACGCGGAATTCACGCCGCTTCTGAGTGACGGTAACACTAGCGTCGGCTGGATCAGTCCAGTAGCAACTTAGGTCTACGCATGGTCAGCAGTGTGTACGCAGCTCTCTATCCGCGATCGCAATGCCCTGCGTCGTACCTGATCACATACTTCGTACATATAGGTATCCTTTCACAGATAGATACTGTTCAACACGAACGTACTCGTACAGAGTAGTACTGCACTGCATTTTCGGAAAGAAAGATTTTCCCACCGATACTCGTACATATCATATGATGTCATAGTCTAGAGAAGTAGACAAGAGCACGAGTATATAACCGGCACATGAGTACTTCGT
This sequence comes from Costaria costata, assembly GCA_036873775.1. Taxonomy (NCBI): domain Eukaryota; class Phaeophyceae; order Laminariales; family Agaraceae; genus Costaria; species Costaria costata. Next base: position 2,542 of record JAYJME010001552.1, read on the forward strand.
ACACAAGAGTATGATACGTACGTCTACGACGGTAATTGCTGGGAGCACTTCCATTGACCCTCTGATGTATGAACTCAACCTGCGGAATAAACAACAGAATACTGTACTGCTGTAGCACCTCGTACGTACACGTATCTCAAGCTGCCACTGCCACCTACCACCTAATGAACGTCTATCTATCAACGACCCACATCAACAACGTCCACACGCAGGTTTAGTGCATGTATTCGACCGACACGGCCAACGAGTGGACGAGATATCCCTCCAGGGCCACGGTCAGATATTATCCTTAGATTGGGACGTTGACGGCGAGTGCCTAGCGGTGTTGCAGGAGGGGAACGGAGTCATCCCAATATGGGACTCTTCCTCCCGAACCACGCTGAGCGTGGACACAAACCTCAAGGACCCGACCTTCATGGCCTGGTCCACCGTCGGCCCCCAGCTGGCCGTGGGCACCGCCAAGGGGAACATCCTGATGTACAACAAAAAGACCCGTAAGAAGATACCTGTCCTCGGGAAACACCCAAAACGAATCACCTGCGGCGCTTGGGGGGACACCAACCAGCTCGTTCTCGGATCCACGGACAACACCCTCACCGTCAGCAACGACACGGGAGACACTCTGGAGCAAACCCAGCTCAAGCGATCGCCTACGTCTATGTGCTTCGTTGGTTCAAAGCGCGCCCGGGCTGGGGGGGGATCTGCTGCCTCGCCTCGACAGGAGAGGCGGGCAGAAGGGTCGGCCAATGAGAGCGTGGTCGCTGTGAACCTTAGCGGCAAGTCCATGCTTTTGTACAGTCTCGGAGATCCCGACAGACCCGTCGAGCTCGCGTTTCAAGCGAAGTACGGCAAGATCGTGGTGCACAGGCCGTTTGGCGATCGCTACCTTCTTCTGGGGTTTTCGGAGGTGGGATACAAGTTTTTGAGTACGTAAAGTAAAGGGCCGTTTATCAACCACAAAAAAATACCACACTGAGTCCAAGTGGTTTTGTCGCCCAAAACAATGTGCATAACCGCACTAAAAACGAGGGTGCATGGCCGCTCTATCATATACAGAAGGCGCTCGCTATTAAATACCTGGTACCTGGTAATAGTAAGAAACGTCAATTTGGTGTCGAGGCTCAATTTATCATTTTGTGGCCACCATTGAGCACAGCCTACTACTGACTATTATATGGGATTTAGTGTGGTACCCGACTAGCACCGTTTCTTTTTGGCACATTTCTTGGTTGTCGTGAGAAAACAAGCCTCAATTTCTTACGAGCGAATCTCTTAAGAGCGGGCGCTCTCTGTGTTGTCGAGAACACACACACAATGTGCGCGGAGTAAACTTCGAGCCTGCTTCATAACCGAGTTGCTTGTACTTTATAGACTGAAGATGCCCAATGCACGGCGCTGACGATGCACTTCGGGTTGATCAACGTACGTAGGGTAATTCGGGTTGATCTGTCGTTAAGCGTCAAGAAGCGAGAATAGATACCTATCTGAAGCTTCTACGTCGATATTAAATTATACCAGGTAGATATATACCTAACTGGAGCCTCTCCCTTCTCTTGTTTTTGTCGTCGACGTTAAAAGGGGTACATGGTGCTGATATCCACACATATGAGTGAGATCGGCGAGGAACAATTTAGTGGCCAATTCCATAAGGGGGGCATCACAGACGTAGCCTACTCGCCTGAGCTCAGGCAAGCAGCGGCTGCCGGATCGACGAGTATCAAGGTGAGCACTCAAAGGCGCACAGAGGTTCGATGGCAATTGGAAGTACGGGGTGTAACTTGATGTTCAAGCCGAGAATCGAACGGTTTGAGATGGACCAAAAGGTGCAACGATAAGGCTTCTGGCTTTTGTTTTTGTCTTCCGTCATACAGAGTGTAACGGCATTAAAGTACGAATATTTCATTTTTCAATTTTGTGAGAAGACAAGGCCGCGTAAATATAACCTGACATCATCGTAAGTGACTACAGTAGTCATATTTCCAGCATAATTCCTAAGAGCGTGCTTGACGCGATCACAGAGCGAGCACACTTTTTTTTAATCGATTTCGATTTCGACAATCTCAGTGTTTCGCGACACCGACGCAGACCAGTGAATTAATTGCCTTTGCAAATGTTGGCAAATGCACCCGAAACCGAGCCCATTGTGCGCAGCCCCCTCGCAACCAAAACCGCGATTCTTCGTTCAGGTGGTGAACATGAAAACGCACAAAGAGCTGAGCGAGGAAACAATCCCTACCGCAAAGGAAGAGGGCATCTGCTGCTTGGCGTGGTGCCCGGACGGCCAAATCTTGACCGTAGCCACGGGCGCGGGGGACGTCTTTAATTTTTTGGCGCGCATGCCAATGGTCCACGCGTCCTGCGGCCCGCGCGTGGCGTACCTCTCGTCACTGAGAGAAGTCGCCGTTGTGGACGCCTCCAGATCTGGGGAAATTCCTTTAACGGTCCCGGTCAGCATCGAGCCGACGATCGTTGCGCTCGGACCGTTACACGTAGCCGTGGCCATGAACGACCGGGTTATCTTCTACCGAGCCACGACGAAGGACAAGGCGCAGGTGAAGCAAGCACTACGTATGCGCGGTTCGTCGTTGCAGAGGGGTGTACAGTACGACCACTGCTTGCTGTTGCGATACGTTGTTGTTTAATAGATGGTGAAGATCAAGCGCCAGAGGCACATCGCAACGCATCCTTCTGGAGGGCGCCAGGCGTGTACACGATTTCTCCGACTGCCTGTACCGCCGATCGATCGATTTGTACCCGGAGGGGGGGGGGGTCATGGGTACAAACGAACCCCAGCCAAGAAAACCATTCGTTGGAGGATGTTGGTTAGAAGGGAAGGGACATACCAACAAATAAAATGTGTGGGTTTGCTTCTTGGCGATCGTCATTTTTCCAGGTGGAAAAAAGAGGAAGGTGGATTCTTCTATTCTGATAACCTACTACTGTAGCCTACTCAAGTCAGTGCTGACTGAGTAGGCTAGCAGGTTCGTCCCTTCTAACAAACAGAGGAGAAGCACCACGACGCGTGCTACGATAGAGGTAGCACTTTTTGGCTAAAACGGTTTCTGAACGACGGGGCTCCTTAACCCAAAAAAATCGTCAGAATTTCGTTCCTTTTCTGCACGATTTTCGTTGCATGCCTAGGCCATGGGATTATTCGTCCGGTAGTAGTTATATTTTTCTCCAGATCACTTTTTGGGTTAAGGTAGGCCTTAAAGCTCCTCAAGTGAGAAACCTCAGAAGATAAATGGTGCACCTCCATCGTGGCATCTGTCCCATCAAGCATTACATGCCAGTACGATAAAATCTTGCTCTTCTGGATGCTACTACTGCCTGTATATATGCGCAGGTGGACGAAAGAGAATACAACGGGAGAGTCACCGACGTCCTTCTCAACACAACATGCGCCGCGGTACTCAGCGGATCGAAAGTCGTTTTGCAGAGAACAGAGCTCAACCGAGGGGGCGACGGGGCGGGGGGGCGTGGACGAGCCGTTCCGGGAAGTGGAAGGGCAGTGGGTGGTGGCGGGGCAATTCCTGGTCCTGGCCCACGGCGAAATTTCCCAGAAAGAGAAGATCGAGGGCACGGGGAAGCGACGGCGGTCGGGTTAACGGAGGCGTTTTTGATTTACGCCACGGAGGCGGGGACGGTGGAGTTTTTTTGTTTGTCGGAGTGGGCGCCGCTGGCTGGCGTGGAGCTGAAGCATTCGTCGCCGGTGACGCGGTTGTGGCCGAACTACCTCGGGACGAGGGTGGCATTCGTCGACGCTGCGAGCGCGGGGTGGTTGTACAGTCCCGCGAGCGACAAGCTCACGCAGGTGAGATAAAAAAAACGAGTACTTACCAGGAAGGGGGATATATGGCATCTCGCTGTCGAAAGGCCGCGATTGTGACCATGGAGGACTTTCAGTGTGGTGTATCGGTAGAACTTATGATTAGACTGCGCAGAATTATGTATGTCGGGCCTCGTCAACAACGGGTATCACACGTGGGTGCTGATGTCACTCGCCATTATTTGAAACTCCCCGTTGCTTCCGCTCTTCGCCCTCTGGCGCAGATCGAAGGGTTTCCACCGAACTGTCGCCACTGCATGTGGGACCAGGTGGATCGGGACGTGATGATGGCTTCCGGTGGGAAGGAGCTGCACACGTACGTGCACTCCCACACGACCATCCGCGGCAGCATGGTGAGGTTTCTCACCTACATCAGCCCTCCTCGTGTCCGGTAGCACGACGCGAGTTTAGGACGTACTTGCAGGGAGGGAGGAGACACCTTCTTCGTGCTTCTTGCGAATACTCCATACCGAGCAATACAACTGTCGTGCGTGCGTATGTTGGTGCTACTATGAACTGATTGGCGGCGGTCGTACGGTGCAGACCGGCCAATTCGATTGTGCTCCAATGTCCCTCCCCGCTCTAAATCGTGGGAGAGAAGTCCCCAAAAACAACCCCCCATGACTCCTTTTGAAGGCCTAGTGTAGAGACCACGAAAAGCTAGAGGTGCGGTCTTATCAACCATCTACTAATAGGAGGAGGGTTCAGTCAGAAAACGACTACCATCACGCTGCGCGCGGTTCTCACATCTCCCTACGCGCTGCACTGAAGGATCGCCTCTTCCTACCCCCAGAAGACCGGCCAGCTTCGTGTAGCGCAGCCGATGCCGTAATCCTTCGTTTATTTTCGCACACATTTTTTGTTCCCTCTGAAGTCCTAACGGGGCTAACAACCGTCTAGACTACATCGGTAGAATAACGCACCATTTACGGGGGAACCATAGCAAATCAGATCCTCCCATATACACTAAAATCTATCATATTCATTTCCCAAATTTTAGTAACCATATTTGGTCGCCACTACTATCATATGGTTCCCCGTAATACTGTTCCGAGGGAACAGTAGTGTAGTTAAGATTTTCTAACACGTACCAGGATTTTGTCTTTGTGGTTCATCGTGGGCTCTGATTACTATGCCCCCCCCTGTAATAGGTCAGATTGCATTCCACCCGCCCCCCGCATCACTACCCCCACCTGCACGCCCTCGCACACGCCTCGCGAAACAACACACACGCACACCAACACGCATATCATATCACACGTACAGGTGACCAAGCTGGGTTTGGTAGAGGTGAGCGAGGACGGGGGCGTTGCCGTCACGCCGGAGAGCACGCCCCTCCCGCCGCACCACACTCCCGTCATAAGCCATGAAGGAACTGTCACCTGCCAGACGCAGGAAGGAAACATCGCGTGTTTCGTGGCGGCGCCGTACGAGCACGCCAACGCTGGAAGTCGAGCGCCGGGGGACGTGAGACGGAGGTACGAAGCGTTGAAGTACATGCCGTGCAACACGCCTGACAACACATCCCCCCCTGCGACGAGTTTCCGAACTGATTTGGTTTTCTCGACAGCGGAGAGCGTGCAAACGACGAGCGAATGGGTCTATGGAAAGGTCTCAGACGAGACCTTCCCAAAGCCACCATTTTTCGTTGTGTGTATTATACCTCTCTTGGTTTGGAGATATTCGGTTCGGAAATTTACCTCAAGGGGTGTGTTATATCACACGTCATGCAGCATGACAAACATTTTTCGTGCGTATTCGCAAACCTAGAGTGGACCGTCGATGGGGGGGTACGCTCAGCGTTCACGCCTGGTCGCACTAAGCCGATGCACCTGCACAGGAGAGTATCGGGGCTCTGTTTGACATTGTGGAAGAACCGGCTCCGGTAAACAGGCTCGCGTACTAGTGTTTCTCTGTTCACTTTGCGTCCCGCTTCGATTTCGGCAACTCCTATACATCATCAGTGCAATAGCCACTTCCAGGTGGGCTATGTTTAAAGACACCGACCCGCGAATAACGTTGACGTAGCTGGCCACGCGGTATCGCTCCGCCCGCTTTCAGGTGCTTTTTGGAGAACTTGGCTCTGCTTAGGCTAAGGCAGGCGTGGCGAGCTGCACTGCAGCTGGATGAACGCCGATATTGGCTGGCGCTTAGCAACAAGGTGAGGACGGATCACCTACACTCTATATGGAGCAGGGTGGCTCGAAATTGGTGTATCTCGTGATTGCGAGACCAAAATGATTACCGCACAGGAGGATTGTACAGCTGGTGTGCACGGTACACCACAATTTAGAGCAGAACACAGTAATATTGTTTTTGAGGCTTGTAAATAGTCAACCACGTTGCCTATCCGACGATAATCTCTTTCAATATTTTTTGTGTTTTTGGCCAACGGCCACGAAAGATATGGCTGTCCATACGTGGCAGGCGGGGCTCTCCATTACCTACCTTGTAGTACTGACTGGTGCTGTGTCTGCTCCTGGTACCTCCCGCCTTCCGCGTACCGCATTCCGAAGGCCATGGAGGTCTTAGATGTTCAGATGGCCGTACACGTGTACCGACAGCTTGGTGATGCGGGGATGGTGATGGGTCTGGAACGAATAGCCTACGTGGAAGACAAAAACCTTCTGGCGGGCCACGTGGCCCTCCTGTTCGGCAACTACCAGACAGCTCAGGTAGGTACTGAGACATCTTTTCCCGCACGGGGTCCATCATGCCTGCCTTGCTTCCGCCGACATTTTTTTTGTCGCCGATAGAACATAGCATTCCGTTGCTACAGGTTCAATGACCCGTATGTACTGTTGTGACGCAATATTCTTACTGGGGCCTTGCTCGCTTCGGGAGGAGATGAGACTCCGCTTCAGCCATGTGTTTAGCGGCGACGAAAAAACTCCCGGCACTCTCAAGTTCAAACCAGCCTTAAAGAACCCGCTGTGTGGTGAGAGGCGGTTGTTTGAAGGCATCGAGGTCAAGCTATCACTGGATACGGGCCATTGAAGTATGTACTGTTGTGACGCATACAGGTTCAATGTTGTTAGTCCGAAGTATGTACTGACAATCTTACTGCGTGTCGTCGTAGATGTACCGACATCGGAATGATCTACGTTGTACAGACGTCCGAGTCTTCGGTATTTTCCAACAATGGCGAAGGGGAGTTTTGGCATCGATTCCGTCGCCAATCCATTTACAAGACGAGAGCCGTTCCCGTGAAACCTCGGCCCTCCCCACTTCACAAACAGGAGTCAGACATATACAAACTTGAGTTTTTTTATTCTCCCGACGAAGGGATACAAATTAAGCTTAAGCTCCCTACACTTCAGGACGATCTTATTTCATTTGGCGCAATGCGGTTGCGGCAGTGTCCACGGGACGATTTTTCTAGTGCTTTTGGGTATTATTGTAGGTGTCTAAACGGGCTGTACGGCCACAGTGTAGACTATCGCACGAAAGGAACGAAGTTGCGGCGACTCGTTTAACCCGACAGGCACATACAGTTTAGACCATGTGGGAGAAACCGTCGAGTAATGACCCCCCTGTGGTGTTGTGGGTTCTTACATTGTTTTGCGGTGTGACTAGGACTGAAAATTAAAAACATCTTCTAATTCTAGCTGGCAGGACTGAGACTGGCACCATCACCGCAAAAAATGCTGCATCGAAGTAAGAGAAAGTCGTGTGGCCGAAGAGAACAGGCAGAACTTGAACGACTTATTATTAAAGTGGCTACCTGCTTTTTTTTAACACATGTTGAGTTGCGGCTGACCCCGTTGACTCTTTTTTGGGGCGTCGAGACAGTAGGGTAAATGCTTTTTACCAATAGCAGGAAAAAAACTATTTCATACGTTCTACTAAGAGGTGCAAAGGGGCTGACATGTGCCCTCAACGCTGGGCGTGTGCGGTAGCATACACCAGGCACCAGGCCGTCCCACAATTTTTTATCTGCAGTAGCTCCTGAGCTGATCGTGTCTCCTAAACGATCCTGCACATCGTTTTGGAATAGGCTTCATGTTAAACATCAGGTTGCAGAGCCTTTGACCCCAACGCTTGCTTGCCTACCCCGTTCACCCCAGGACTTGTTCTTGAGCAGCAGCCGGCCGGTGACGGCGCTAGAGATGCGTTGGGATCTGCTGCACTGGGATCAAGCTCTTAAGCTTGCCCACACGCTTGCACCGCACAAGGTGCGCCTGCTTGCACTCGCGCTGAGTTTGCAACATTGTGGACCTGGGAATGTGATTGAGGCGATGCTACAAAATTGAGCCCCACCACACTGGTGACGTCATTGGATAAGTTTCTCTTCTGTTTTATTGGTACTGTAACATGAATTCGACGCCTTACTTTGTCATAGGCGGCGAGATTTGAGCGCCTATAATATATAGATCCTTTGTGAAGAGTTACCAACACGCACACGGTTTAAACTACTTCGTTAGCAGCGTGTAACTCTTGTTCGACATGGTAGTATGGTCATCCCTGCATTGCGTTTACCCTAAACGGTACCTCGTGTCAGTGTAACCAGAAACACTTGTCAAGCCTTTGTCACCCTCTTTCTCGATTTGAGGCCATCCCTTGCTTTTTACCCTCCTTTGCCTCAGTACACCTCATTTGCCCACACCGACGGGCTCCTGTAAAAAGGTACCATGACGTTTTACGGTACTTATTACCAGCGCAATCAGAGACGCTTGTCAAGCCTTGTCGCTATCTTTCCCGACTTGAGACCATCCTTTGCTTGTCCTCCTGTTCCCTCTCCATACCCCCGTCGGCCTACACGGGCCCCTGAAACAGGTATCAGAGCTGTGCGTCGAGTATGGGCAGCAGCTCGAGAACCGAGGCAACAACGACGACGCTCTGTCGATGTTCGAGTCCGCACTCAGCAGCAGCAACAGCGCAGATGACGCTGACAGCGGGGCTTCTACAGACGGCGCCACCGCTGCCCCGGCGGAAGACGCGCGGCAGGCGGTATGCCTCGCCGGGGTGGCTCGCTGCACGCTCCGGTCGGGCGACCTTAGGAAAGGGCTGCGATTGGCGAGAGAGGCTGGGTGAGTTTTGTTTTTTTGTTTACGTCGTCAGGAAAACTAAAAAAGAAGCTATTCATATCTGCCGTGGCCTTTCCGCGAATTTAATCGAGTCGAACCGGGGGTCCTCCCCACAGTACTGTACATAGAATGGGTTGTACTGTAGATGACACTTTGATACAGGCTTCATTATTGACTATCAGGCGTGCTTCTTCATTGAAGGAAACCCCCTCCTCGCATAACCACCTTTCAGTATGGTAGACGCTGGTTTTACGAGCACGGGCTACTGTAAGCGTTACACTTTCACTTTTTGAGCCTAAATATTCCTCACTGCCAGGGGGGGGTGGGTACTTCAACTTTGAGGAGATACCCAGGAAAGCAAATAGGGTGGATCGATGTTACGCTGGAAATAGGTACAGAAGAGGGCTAGAATTTATTGCGTAGGTAACGATTTTTCTTTTGGTTTGCCTTGGTTTTCTTCTTCTTTCTGGAATATATGTGGGAGTGATTCGAAGTGAAGCTCATGCTCAATGTCGGATGGCAAAGATAATAAGCATACTGTATTTGGGATCCGACGTGTAAGTTTTACAGTGTTATCATTTTCGATAGTTACCTATTATTAGCGCCCGTGGGGGGCTGAAGGTTGGGGTACATTTTTTTTTTATCAAAGTCATCTTTTTTTTTGGGGGGGGGGGGTGAGGTAGACTACGCATAGGATTTAATAAATGACTTTTCTTAGCAGACGTTGCAAGAAATTGATTGGTTATCGACCTTGGCTACGTAGTGTGAATTATTTATTTATTTATTTATTGGGAGACGATAAAGGGGGGGGGGGAGGGGTACCAAGTTCAAGACATACATTATTTTTTTTTGGAGAGAGACGCTATGGAGCACCTCAATGAGGAAATAACCCCTGAACGTTTAGGTGCTATACACCTCCACCATATCCACCCTTATGATGCACCCGCCGTGGTATAATGACGAAACATCATCGCCGTGACGACCCAGGTCCGCTCAATTATTTCGAGAGTGCGCCGGCATCCTGGAAGGCATGAAGCAGCCGGCAGAGGCCGCCGCCATGTACGAGCTGGGGGGGCAAGACCACAAGGCCGCCGCCATCTACGTCGCCGGGAAGGACCTGGACAAAGCGGCCACGGTCATGCCGAGGGTATCTCAGTCGAAGCTGTTGGGGCAGTACGCCAAGGCGTGCGAGATCACAGGAAGGTGAGGGCTTTTTTTCAAGGGCTTTTGCCGTGGGTGGGTATGGGTTACGTCGAAGTTGGGGCAGGGAGGGGGGGGACGGGGGGGACGGGGGTGTGTGTGTGTGCTCATTGTCATACATGGCCGTAGTCGTATGACCGTAGACCCTCACATACCTACAACGCCGGGACGGAGCACGTCGGGTTTTCACCGACCAGGCAGACAATGCATGCACCAAGCGCGAAGCGAAACGTGAGGTGTTCGGCGAGTCGCATGAAGCATGAGATACACCCGACTACGTTGGGGAGGGGGGGGCTACGATAGTAGTCACCGTGGTTGGTCGAGAAACAGCAGGTCGATCGCATGTTGTTTTTTCTTGCTCTTGTACCCGCTGCCCGTGTGACGATGCGATCTACCGTAGTCCTAGTTACACAGTGAGCGCAGCCATCCGTTGGGCCTGTTTTTGAATCAAAAAGCAAAATAATCGAAAATGTTGTTGTACGCTTAGGCAGGGCTTAGCTTAAGCGGGCATTCTTCTATTAGCTCACACCAAAATATAGATTCATGGGATGTGTTTTTTTAATCATTTAGTGAGTTGTTTTTTTTCATGCTACTCTACCTGGTAATGAAGAAAGTGTATGATATAGTACGAATATGTTGCAGAATTGAACAAAACAATACGTATTGAGCGTGTGTTGTGCGGGATGAGCATTAAACACGAACTTTAGAGCAAGCTTGACAACTATATAGCTTGCTTGGTTAAGTGGGTAAACATGTTCCGAAACCAAATCCCAAACGAGAGAAAGTGACACTGACATCGAACTACCAATCTCGACGAAAGCCCCAACTCTGCCCTTGAAAATGCTCAAGGTGGAATGACGCGCTGGAGTCGTACGAGAGGGCAAGAGATACAGATTCAGTGGTGCGACTGTGCCTCGACCAGCTGGACCAGCCACACCGGGCATTCGACATCGTGCGCGAGAGCGCCTCCAGGTGCTCACGCCGTTGTTACGAAGCCTTTCTAGAAGCTGCTGTGTGCAAGCTTCTGCACCCAGATACGAGCACGGAAGCATAGACTATCGGTACTATGTCCTAGCTTTTCAGCCAGCGCTGCGATGGCTATAAACACGTTAATAGATGACCAACATGTGGATCGAAAGCATGATGCTTCCCCGAAATTTAGCATAGCTTCATCCCTGACTCCATGGGTGTGTTTGGACGACCACAGTAGGTAAACGTCCCGCCTACCATACCCGGTAGTCCCCTCACGGTGCGTGTTTATATGCATGAAAGGTTAAATACAAACGACCGGTAAAGTTGAAGATCTTCAATCAATTAGACATAGCGCCGACCACCCCGTCGCGTACCCTTTGCGCGGCAGGGGAAAACTCAAAGCAAGAAACACCTCCGAAACGGCAGTGGGTCGACGGGCCCACTTTCTTGCACCGCGTACTTTATTACGGGGGACCATAGCATATAGGACCAAATATTGTTAGCAAAAATAGTGAACTATATTGGTTTTGTTGTCTACAGTAGGTTCTATTGTGTCTACAGTAGGTCCTATTTTCTATGGACCAAATATTGTTAGCAAAAATACGAATATATAGGTTTTGGTGTCGACAGTAGGTACTATGGTGTCTACAGTAGGTCCTACTAACTATGGTCCCCCGTAATAGTGATAGCCATACATTGCTGACTACTGTGGGCATGTACCTTCGTGGGGGCCCCCCCCCCCCCAGGCTCCTTGCCTCTGTTTAGTCGCACAATGTCAAATCGGTTTTACCGACACAAAAACGCCATTAGTTACAGGGTGCGCAAGAAGCAAACCAACGTACTCACTGGCACTTCGTGTTGCTCAGGTAAAAAAATCGTCTCAGCTACGTATTTATTTGGCGCGTTCAGAACAGCAGTGTGTTTTGTTGTGACAAAACTGTTTCGTACGTTTTTTTGCATCCCTCTCTGCTGGTGTGCCCTCACGTAAACCACAGCACCGGCGCGGAGATGGTGTCGCGATACTGTCAAGACGCTGGCGACTGGAAAGGCGCGATCGAGTTCTTGCTCATGGCCAAGCGAACGACGGACGCCTTCAGCCTTGCCAAGTCGCACGGGCAGATGGACGTATTCACAAAGGTGCACGACCGGGCTAGCGGGGGTATATAGGGGGGGTGTCCGATTTGTCGTGAAACAAGTTGATCGACTAGACGCACGCGCAGCAAGGTGATACTTGAATTGTATTGTGGCACTCTCTTCCCAGCAGGTTCGTAAGCCTCCACTTGCCGCTTTTTTTTATAGGGTTGCTATGCATGGGTCCCGGAATGTTTTCCCTGGTACTATCTGTCCTACCTGCACCCAACAGGAACGACGGTGCCTAGAGAGCTCCACCCTCACTTTTACTCGCGCAAAATTCGTTCCGGAAATGGTATC
>JAYJME010001553.1:0-16075 GCA_036873775.1 Costaria costata
TCGTTGCTTTTGTATTGCCGGCAGGTAAGCGTGACGCATCGGCGCAGCAGCGGCATCCAACTTCTGAATCCTGGTAAAATCACCCTGCTTGAAAAGGCCTTCCAACTTCTTTGCAAACCCCTATTTTTGGGCATCTCGGGATAACGGATACCCGTCGTCATGTGGTCATCGTATCCAATCCCCACCCGTTTTCGCAACGCTGTTGTTGGTGTGTTGTCTACAGTGGCACTGCTGCTGTACCTCTGGATGCAACAAGACGAAGAAGAGAATGAGGACGGGCGGCGGGGCAACGAGGGCGATGGAGAAAGGGTTAGAGATGGCGATGATGAGGAGGAGGAGCAGGGAAGCTGGAACGAAAAAGACGAGGAGGAGGAAGGGGAGGAGAGCGAGCTAGATCTACGGAACCACTTTCGCGACAACATCTTGGAAACGGTAAGCCCCGAAGAAGATAACCGTGCCGTGTGAGGTGTGGAGATGCTATGAATATGGTCGCCAAAAATGGGATAAAACTGCTTCCGTAAGCGTTGTTGGCGATAACATCAAACAGCTGTAATGCTATAATAGCAGCTTACCTGGTATTAATAGTAAAGTTGATGCTTACGGGGGATGGAGAGAGAGAAGAGATTTCTACTGCTGCTGTTGTAAAATAAGCACCCCGGTACTAAAGTAGTATAGGGTGACGTTTTCATGGCGCGTCATGGTAGTCCCCATGGCGTGCTAGGCTTTCATGACACTACCATGGCACCGCCATGGGCTCCTATAGACATATCATGGCGGTGCAATGCCACCGTCATGCGATGCCATGCATGGGAGTGATGGAATTTCATGGGCGTCATGACATTTGATGGGCGTTCATGATATAATTGATGGGCGTTCATGACATTTGATGGGCGTTGACGGGCTGGCACGACCACGAACTGTCATGGGAATATCATGGCGGTGCCATGGACTTCTATGGCATTGGCATGGGTATTCATGGCACCGACTGCCATGGCATGCCATGAATTGTGCATGGCATTGCCATTAACATGTCCCATGATGTCCAGGGCATTGCCAAAAAAAAGAGAGAGAAAGTGTAATTGGCAGTACAGCCACTACAGAAGGGCTGATTACCAAGTGGTAAGCTCTGTAAGCTCTACTGGAGGGTCGGCACGGCAGCCCATGAACGGACACCCTTGTGGTGTGCTATGGTGTGTCCCGTAGCGCGTGCCATGGCATCGCCGTACCATGGTGTGTGCCGTGACACGTGCCATGGCATCGCCATGCAAATGTAGAACAATGTGGTCGTTGATATAAACCTTCGTGTGCCGCTCTTTTGGAACAGGTAGACGAGTGTCTGACTGCCTGGGAGAAGGGTCGGAACAAGGATGCAGGCGCACCGAGCGATTTGCTCCATCGATGCGTCGTGTGCACTCTTCCACACGGGGCCTGCCGTCACACCCCGCAGTGGCTAGAAGCCCAAGACCGGGTCCCCATCCTTGACCCGTTACCGAAGGACAACGTTGATATATCTATGGACGATATATCGGATGTTTTGGACCCAGCACCACCACCAGCAGACCGAGGAGGCGTTGAGTACGAAAAGAGCGCTCCGTGTTTGTCGAACCTACGCTGGGAAATCATGAGGGCACAGCCCGCCGATGAGCTGTCGGGTGAAAAGGTAGATCTCTCGAGCCCGCCCTCGAGAGCGGGACACACCATGGTTCTGTTCAATGGAGCCGATAGCTTGCGGGAGGATGGTCGACTCCTTGCCGTCTTTGGTGGCGTGTCGATGGCCAACGGAAAACAAGCGCTCGTACGTGCCCAGCCAGGTGCACGAACCAACCACGGGGAAGTCCACAACGACGATAATCGTATCCTCGGTGAAGGCGGAATTCCAGAGCAAGCCCTGCATTATCATGCTGATATTCGGGTTTTTCGCGTCGGGTTTAGCACTTGGCATTGTCCAGATGCGACTGGCGACTTGCCCGAGGGGAGGTACGGCCACGTGTCTCTAGCTCTCGACGGCGAGCTCATGTGGATGTTCGGGGGAAGGTTGAAGGGCGGGCATCAAGCGAGCGACACGTACGTTCTGAACGTGCAAGAAATGCGATGGGACAGGACGAATGCAGCGTCGCACGGGGAACCCAATCCTGCGCCGAGGGCTTGGAGTGCCGCCGTCAAAGTTCGTCAGCGAGTTTTCCTCTTTGGTGGCACAGACTTACGGAGCGGGCGGATGTTCGACGACATTTGGGCGTGGGACGTCCAGACGCGGAGCTGGGGTGAACATATCGTGGTGGGAACACCCCCGCTTGCACGGTACGGTCACGTTTTGCTGGCTTGCCCCGATGAGCAGATTCTAGTTTTAGGAGGGTGCTGCGTGAGCAGCCTGGCTGAAACGGGGCTACCAGCAGACCATGACCGCCTCAATCTTCGAGTGCGCGTCGCTGCCGACATGGTCAACCGTGCCTATCAGCTGGAAGAGGAGGAGACAAGCGTCGGCGTACACGACAACTTCGAAACCCAAGGTGGAGTCGTCCGGCGAAACGGGAAACACAATGTAGGGCGGTGCCCCAACTCACGTGACTCGTACCGCGCGCCGGCAAGTTTGAAGGAGCTCTCCCGGCGAGAGACACAGCTGGCAGCAGCCGTCGCGGCAAGGGAAAAGGACACCGCCTTTCGAGAGGAGAACCTTAGAGCTGTTCTCGATGAGAGGGTGGCGATGACGCACTGGGCAAAGCTGCGCTCGCTGCACCCCTTAAAAAAGTTGGACGCAACTTTTCTAGACACGAAGAGTATGATCTGGGGAGTTGTAAACCCACCACCGATAGGGGGCGGTAAGACGGCACCACCCGCCGCCCGCATGCACTTTTCTGCTGTAGTCCTTGGTCAGAAGGTGGTGCTGTGGGGCGGTTGCCTCCCGACGTCAAAGCGGATGGAAACTGTAGATGGAGGTGTACACGTGTTTGACCTGGTCCAGCGACGGTGGAGTGCGCCCCTTGGGCATCGGCATCCGGATGGAATACAGCCAAGGGTTGACGCGGCGGTGGTGCAACTTCGTCGAGCTGAGCGCGCGCTATTCGGGGCTACGCAGAGAGCAATGACTTTGGGAGCCCCCGGCGGTAGGACCATGCAGGTAATATACGGTGTTGTCGCCCTTTGCGGCTTCTTTTACGGATTTCCTGCGTACACGGATGGCGCTAGCCAATATCCCCCCTCTCTGTTGTCGTACCCCCTCAAAGGGACGATCAATACTGTTGCTAGAACTCCTAGATGCACTTTTGATGTATATGGGTTCCGGGATTAATGGTTGTCGATTGTGAGGCTAGATGAGAGCCCACTTTTCAGCAGCCTACGAAATAACTCAAGGAGAGGGGTACGAGTGTGAAGCCATAGTGCCCTTCAGGGAGGGGACATACCTGGGCCTCGATTTATGACACTAACACCCTACCCTGGTATTCTACAGCCGCATAATTTGTGATGTTCTGGTCAACCCATTCGTGCAGCGCTCAACCAAACCTTTGTTTTTTGGCTACCTCTCGTGCCAGGTTTTGATACATGCCGGCAACCTTGCAATTAGCCAGCCTTCGCCCACGATATTAGGACCGCCCGTGCTCCGCCCGATACAGAACCCCCTAAAACTTCTTTTGGTGGGCGTACGGTGATGCTCGTAGGTCATTCAAGCGGAGGCGGTAATAGCAGTCAACCGATGGAGAGTGCGGAGATTGGAACACGAAATGCGGTGTGCAGCGCCATCGCCACGGCCGCGCGCAGCACACGCGGGGTGCGCGTTAGGGCACCGCGTTATGTATTTCGGAGGCTGGGGTGCAGAAGATGTGAAGGGTGAACTTCTCGTGCTTGATATCGAGGAACCCACCGAAAGGGAGAGGAGGTGAGGTGCAAAACGCATACGTATTCGCAGCAAGGAAAATGTGCACTATTCACCCTTTTGGGACGTCAGATGGAAAAATTGGCGATAAACAGTGCCGATTGCAGCATCGGCCACACGAAACAGTCTGGGCTCCTGGGGTAGGGTGTGTGTCCAAACTGCAACGTAAAGATATGAACAACGGGCGCTCAGCATTGTGATACTTGTGCTGTTGCACGTTTATCGTAGAAGGCTGATCGGACCGCACTTATCACGTTTTAGGTCGCTTTACCTGGGTCCCACAAGGGTTCTTAGGGTATAGTTCCTTGCCCCACCTTCCCTACATATACTACTGCGCGACTTATTGTTTACCAAACCCTGCAGCAATGTAAAACGCCTGACTATGTTCTACGCCGACGTTCTCGTTCCGTAAGGCTTGAGGACGAGTTTCACCTCCGCTTGGAGCGCGAGAGGCAACAACGCGAAACCGTTGAGGCAGAGGGCTTACGAAGAGCAGCCATGCAGGAGAATATGAGGAAGAGCCTGGAGTTGGCGCGAGAACTGGCTGAAACCGCGGTGATGTCCGCCGAAGACGCCCGAAGTGCCATCCCTGTGAGACGTCTGTTACCAAGCGCATGTGTGGCTCGCTTGTTGCTTCACCTAGTGTCGACGCGTGCTACGGCAGGTGTAGCACCGAATTTTTCTAAGGGTCCATACATGAGGAGCTCTATATCTCACCCAGCAACCGACCCCAAGATGCACTGCAGGCTAAGCCCGATAAACAATCTCCATGGGCTAGGTATCGAATGAAACATTGTTGTAAAAAGCGCAGCGCATCCTAAGTTATCGGGTAGCTCCTCAGTTTGAGGAGCCCCGTTAGTCAGAAATGTTTCAGTCAAAACGTGCTACTCCCATCGCAGCACGCGGCTGTCCTTCGACATGCTGGTACCTGGTAGTAGTATCGTTTTATGGTCAAATCCTTATCTGAAGAATATGTTGCACAATGCGCTGCACATATGCAACTATCAATTTACCGGTAGAGGCAGGGATGCGCCAATAGGTAACTTGAGCGTTAACTACCTCGTCAACCCCGTAATGGGAAATAAGTTGGGGGCGTGTATTTGCCGTCGTGAACGTATGTACCGGTCCTAGTACGGCGACTTTATGTGGTACAGTAGTGGTCCCTCCATAGTGCCGGTTGCCCGCTACAGCGTCTGTGAAATCGGTACGCACAAAGGAGAACAACCAGTAATGGCAGTATGCGGAGTAGTACCGGTTGCCGCTATAGTGCCGGTATTTCCGGCTGGCACAAATCGGCACTATAGAGGGACCACTACTGAATATAATTATTCCTTATTGCTAATACTCAACATTGTATTCACCCTTCTATATATCCGTGCCACTGCAGGAGCTTACGGTAGCCCCGGTACCGAGACTACGCTGTGCAAACGCTAGCACGCTCTGGTTGGAATGGGACCGTCCCAAGGCCGACGCAGTCGGGAACCCTCCAACTAACCGCGTGGAGTACACGTTGTACATGTGCGGGGGATTTCGCGAATGGGCGGTGGGCGATCACGTGCTCGTGGAGTACATGAGCAGGGCCCAACGGAAAGCGGGCGCCTCAAGCAGCGCTACCACACTCAGCCTCACAGCTTTCGAATCAACGACCCAAGGACTATCGCCGGTTGGTGGTAGTCTGGATCGGTTTGGGAGTTTTAGGTCAGATTCGGCTGGCGGAGTCCTGCATGATGGTGGTGGCAGCAACAACAATAGCGAAGGCAACCACAAGGCACCCATAACCAAAATCACGCGCTCAGACGGGGTAAGACACGAAGGCGTTGGAAACATGGCACCAAATCCGATTGAGCATTCCGAGCCGCGGTTGTTACCGGCCGTCATAATTTCCCCGAGTAATGGTGATGGGCTGTTCGATATCCGCTGGGGTGACGGTGAGCGTGAGCGCGGTGTACGACGCAACCGAATTCACCGTGCGGCGTTTCCCTCCCCTACGTGGACTACGATATACCGAGGGGAGGATTGTCACTACGCGGTACAAGGGATGCTGCCGGAATCTATAGTACAGCGAGAGCGAGATTTTAAGTATGAGGTTAGCGCCCGATTCTCACTGCAGACGAAGGGAACAGAGGTGCCTCGAGATAAACAGAGTCGACACAGTCGAGTTGTAACTATGCGGACACATTTTGAAGGACAAGGGCCACTCGGCGAGGGAAGGTGGCCAGGGAAAGGGGTACCGCCTGGAAGTGTGAAAGCGCGGTTAGTCACCGCCAAGGCACTCGATGGTTCAATTTCAGCTGCTGGGGGACCCACTTCACTATCCAGGGTGCGCCATGCGCACGGGCAGTATGTGACAACTGGCAGAGGTAAATTGTACCTTTGACAAAACATATCTACCTTCTAATCTTCGTGTGGGTTTTAGGTATTTTTGCGTCGGTGTGGCCGGGGGCGACGTGTCGCTATCAACGAGCCCTGTCTCTGGCCCCTGAAGACACGATTATCGTATTACATGAAGGTGACTAGTTTTAAGTATTCAACACCCCAGTTTTTCGAGTTGTATATTTTGCTTTGTGGCTATTGAGGGGCTGTGCCCTCCCCTCAGAAGGCTTCCTTTGCAGTGCTAACTCGCACGTGGCCGACGGTGTAGGTGGGGAAGGATACTACAGGACAGCAAAGTAGATGACACATGACAAACGCTGAAGAATCGCCACCCCCTAATCCGCGCTTTTAATGTCAAACATCACTTTTTGTTATTTTCGTTCCCAACAGTTACGCCAGGTGAGCAGTTGGGGTTATTCACGGGATGATAGAAAGCAATCGCCAGATTTATGGATATTGCGGGGCGGACCTGCGTTTTCCGGTACCTTTGGAGGGGTGCAACGGTAGATTAGGGGTCTCAAATCGTGGGCGTTTCTCCGTGTTGTTTATCACTATTATATATTGCTGCTCCGTAGCAGTGACGGTGATGGTGACGTCGCATCGGATCCTCACGACTATGCCGTTTTCAGTATTCCTCGCGGGGCGCCCTCTCTACCGTGCGCCACAGGGCCTCCAGCGCCCGCACGGCCGTTCCACGTAAGGCGCCCACTACTGCTGTAATTACTGCTGTGCTGCTGGAGTACATGGTCGATGCGTCGTTGGGTTGGTGCGTGGGTGGTGGGTGGGTGGCTCGGTTGGTACACGATTGATGACTGTTTTTCTGTCTTGCGTTACTCGAGTCGTTGCTGTATGTGTACCGGCCCCGCTGGCGTAGCCGCGGGTGTACCGCTAGTTATTTAAAAATTGAAAATGTGTTTCAAACGGCATACGAATTCTCCTGAACGCCTGGGCTGGTCGTTGTCCCGACCTAACTCATCGGGGTTTCGTGCGTTCTAGACCTCTAGACGATTCTAGGTTCAGCGTGTGGTTATTCCCTGACTGTTTTTTTTCGTCTCTTCTTTTGGTCTACCCGGTGCGGTTGTACTTTATTGGTCCAGAGCAGCGGGCTACTCGTGAGTATGATAACTATGATGCACACTGCTGTCAGTAAAAAAGTACATTATTACGGGGGACCATAGTAAATAGGACCAAAATATTGTTAACAAAAATAGAGAAATATATTGGTTTTGGTGTCTACAGTAGGTTCTATTGTGTCTACAGTAGGACCTATTAACTACGGACCAAATATTCTTAGCAAAAATAGGGAAATATATAGGTTTTGGTGTCTACAGTAGGTCCTTCGTATTGTGTCTCCAGTAGGTCCTATTAACTATGGTCCCCCGTAATAGTGCTCCAGCAGCGTACATTGCTTTTCCCCATATTTTATAACTAAACAAAAAAATAGGAATGATAATAATTCAATCTGCTCCATAAATGTTTCCAAGCAAAAACAGCAGCCACTGTCGTGCCAGTATTTCACCAACAATGCTTGCTGCCGTCGTATGTTTTTTCTTTTGCGCTGTGCACAGTACCTTCATCTTCATCTTGCGTGAGCCTTGTTCTCTCCCCCCTCCCTCATTCTGTATAGCAACTCCTTGGCTCCACACTCCTTGTCTTTCCTTCGCCGCAGCTCAGATCCAGGGTCTCATAGCAGCCCCGCCCCCTCCAGGAATGTACATTATTTGACTTTTTTACGACACCGTCCGCGACATGCCGCGGGACCTTCCGCGGCATGTTGCAACATGTCGCCGAAAACGCCATACTGCCGCGGCGCATTCCGCGGAACGACGCGGCATGTTCCGCGGTGCGTGTCACGATTGTGTCCACGGCTGTGTCCGCGATTAATCCCACGGACAGCCCCGCGGCAAGCCCCGCGGCAAGACCCGCGGCAAGACCCGCGGCAAGACCCACGGTAGGGCTCGCGGAAAGGGCCCCCGCGACAAGCCCCGCTACATGCCCCGCGTAATTTATTTTGGAACAAATGCTCCGGGTATACTTCATACTCCGAGTATACTCGGAGTATCGAGTACATTTTGTACTCCGAGTACTGAGAATATTACAGTACTGGCGGCCTAAATACTCGGAGTACTGGGAGTATGAGCAGTACTGAAGGCCCAAATACTGCGAGTACTGGGAGTATGGTCAGTATAGAACCCCGAGTACACTCAGTATCCGCAGTATCGGGTTGCGAAATAATTGGAGTACAGACGGCATCCGCAGTGCAGAACCTCGAAATACTGCGAGTACACAAAGTACCTTCAAGTACTTTTTTTCGAAAATACTCTAATTATACTTCCAGGTAATGGGGGCATCTGTGAAATGTGAAATGCTATTAACGCCAGTCACCTGCTCCCAGAAACTGGGAGTAATGACGGCCGAGTCTTTAAAATGATGCGCATATGCTCCTAATATACTTCATACTCCGAGAATACTCGGAGTATCGAGTACATTTCGTACTCCGAGTACTGAGAGTATTAGAGTACTGGCGACCTGAATACTGGGAGTAACTGGGGGTATGAGCAGTACTGAAGGCCCAAATACTGCGAGCACAAGGATTACCCGCAGTATCGAACCCCAAAATACTTGGAGTATTAGCAGTATCTGCAGTACATAATCTTGGATACTCCCAGTACGAGCAGTATCTCGAAGCACAGGAAGCCCAAATACTGCGAGTACACGATGTACCTGCAGTACTTTATCTCGAATACTCCTTACTTTACTCCCAGGTACTCGGAGCATCTGTGAAGAGTGAATTGTGAAGTGCCGCGGCAAGACCCGCGCTAGCCCGCGTCCAGGCTTCTTACCGCGGTAATACCCACGACTTGCCGCGGAGCTCGCCGCGGAACATGCCGCGGCGGTCGCCACGGTGCTTTTCGCGGTGCTTACCGTGGAGCTTGCCTTGGGGACTGCCGTGGGCCTTGCCGTGAAGCTTGCCGTGGGCCTTGCCGCGGCACGCCGTACGGCTTGCCGTGGGGCCTTCCGCGGCGTGTGCCGTGAAGCTTGCCGTGGGCCTTGCCGCGACAGTTCGCCACAGTCCGCGACACGCCGCGGCATGTCGCGGGCCGTGTCGCGGGATGCCGCGACATGCCGCGAAAGGGCCCGAGACATGCCGTAAAAAAGACAAATACGACGTAGTGTACATACCCACAGCAAGGATCTACTGTACCGGATACCTGTAGTACTGGTAGGTACTATTAATAGGAGCTAGCGCAGCTGCAGCTCTATGTATGACGTGCCTGGTGGCAGGTAGGCGCTGTTAATGTTCCTCATACGGATCGAGATGGGAAAATGTATCATAAACGCTTCCTTGGACACCGTCGTTATGATTTCCCGTATGCCACTCAGCAGAACGGAAATGTAAGGACCGTCTGATCTTCACTTTTATACTTCAACGGTCCTTAGATTTCCGCTCAGAGTGGTACACTTGAAGCATGACGTTCCGACGATAAGCGGCACGATAACAAAATGCCGCAATCACATCGCAATAATTATACCACCATCACAATCAACCATCTCTCTCTACTCCTGCCTACCTTGATGTCGTTCTCCGCAAGCAGTCTCACGGCCAGATGGTTGTACGCCAGCACGAGGTCTGTGGCAATCGCTCGCGTTTGCGTCGAGGAGGGGCCATCAGACACCACCGAGCGGTGCAAGTTCGCTTCTGCTGACAGGATGGCCGCTTCCAATACACGAATACTGGTAGCGTCCTCGTCGTTTGCTTCCTCTTTGCTGGGCTTGTTGCCGGCTACGTGAATGTTCGTAGAGTCCGCACCGTGTCCTTCCTGTTTGCTGGGCTTGTTGTCGGCTTCATGGATACTCGTACGAGCGTCCTCGTCGTGTCCTTCCTCTTTGCTGGGCTTGCTGTCGGCTACATGAATACTTGTAGCGTCGCCGCCTTGTCCTCCCTCCTTCCTGGGCGTGCTGTCGGCTACATGAATACTCGTGGCGTCCTCGTCGTGTCCTTCTTCTTTGCTGGGCTTGTTGTCGGCTACATCCATGCTCGTAGGGTCCTCGCCGTGCCCTTCCTCTTTGCGGGGCTTGTTGCCGGCTTCATGAATACTCACACGAGCGTCCTCGCTGGGTCCTTTCTCTTTGCTGGGCTTGTTGTTGGCTCCATGAGTACTCGTAGCGTCCTCGTCTTTGCTGGGCGTGTTATCGGCTACATGAATACTCGTGGGGTCCTCGCCGTGTTCTTCCTCTTTGCTGGGCTTGCTGTCGGCTAGATCAATACTCGCAGCGTCCTCGCCGTGCCCTTCTTCTTTGCTGGGCTTGTTGTCGGCTTCATGAATACTCGGACGAGCGTCCTCGTCGTGTCCTTCCTCTTTGCTGGGCTTGTTGTTGGCTCCATGAGTACGAGCGCCCTCGTTGTTCCCCTCCTCCTTGCTGGGCGTGTTGTCGGCTGCACTCACCAAGCTACTCAACACCACCACCCCGTCCAACGACATCGTCCGTCCCAATCCCAATCAGCGGTCGGTGTCATTTACACTCCCATCTATTTCCATAAAAACATGTCACCCCCTCTTGTCGTACCTCGTGGTCCGAAAGGGAAGACTAGGAGTACGAACGGGAAGAAGCACGGCCTGTCAAACGCACAGACAATGATACGTATCATACCAGAGGGTACAGGTATCAATTTACAGTAGTAGGTACCAGGTACTGGTTCAATTATGAGTAAAGACGACGAGATGACGAGTAAAAACATACCTGGTATAAGCCAACGCCAAGAAAAAAACGTTTCGTGACCGTTTCATCGTTCATTTTTGCGGCGAGATTTTACCCTTATTTATTACCGGTAAAATGATAAAAACCAGTAAATGAAAACCGGTTGGTGCTTTTCTCGATGCTGGTGTAGGGGACAAGTGATCGGTACACGCACGTACAGCAGAAGAAGTTCACGGTGGGCCGCACCTGTGAGCTGTCACAGAGCGATCAAGGGAGGGACGGAGGTACTGCATTCAGCGGTGGGGGTACAGTAGCTAGCCTGCTGGCTGCTGGCTGGACTCATGGCCGTCACTGGTCGAGGGAATCCGGCCATATCCTACTATGGATCGATTGGTAGCGGCAGTAGCAGTGGATCGAGACCGCAGCATCATCATAATCGGGCATCATCGGATCCTGAGCATGGGTGCGAGGCGAGTCGCGCCGCGGTGGAGATGGTACGAAGAAGCCACGACGGGGCTGCCACCGACGGTGGTGGGGGGTCATCATGTTGTCGCAGGCCGCTAGGAGTGGGAGGGGATACGAAAAGGTGGCAGGCGGTCTCGTTGCTCTGCGCTTCTCTTGCTCTGGGTGCGTTCGTAGCCGCGGTCCGGTTTGGCGTGGTACGATCAAACAGCAGCAGTCCCATCACGGCACCATCGCCGAGAGGAAAGCAGCAGACTACGCTGGACAACACTTTCTACGAAAATCTTAGAGAAGATCGTGGCGACAGGCCCAGGAGCAGTATTGCGATGATCGGCAGCAA
Source organism: Costaria costata (assembly GCA_036873775.1). Taxonomy (NCBI): domain Eukaryota; class Phaeophyceae; order Laminariales; family Agaraceae; genus Costaria; species Costaria costata. The sequence goes on from JAYJME010001553.1 coordinate 11,745, forward strand.
TCTAGTCCCCCTTGTTAGACCCGGAGCAGATACGCAGGGGGGAGGGTCGATACCAGCGGGACCAGAGCTAGCGCTAGCAGCGGAATACCAAGCGCTGTCCTTCACCGCCGCCAATTTTTACCACCTGCGGGACGGCAAGCCTGCCCGAGACTACCCCTGGCTCAAAGACGTGAAGCTCGTCGAGCCGTACCGTGAGACTACGCTGACCGTCGCCGACCCTCGCGAGGGATTCGACTACCGATGGGAGTTCCGGGGCGGTGGCGGCGGCGGCGGTGGTGGCGGCGGGAAGACGACAGAAGAAAGGGCATACGCTACAGCGGTGGGGGCAGAGTGCACCGTAGTCTTGACGCAACTCGATGAGAATGTTGTCGTGCTGGAGGAGGTTAACGCTGACAGCGGAGAGGTGGGTCGTCGGCTGGAGGAGAAGGTCATGGTCAAGTATGTCCGCAGGGAGATCCGGACTCTCACGGACGAGGAGCGGGAGGAACTGTTGGATGCGGTGAGATCCAAGGATACTCGTAGATACTGCTGTACAGTAGTGATGTGACTACGTACGTACCGGCTGCTGCTGTGTCGCATACCCGTGACATATAGATATGTACAAAGTTCACTGCTGTGTCTCATACTTGTTTGTATTATACCTGGTACTGGTACGTATGTATCATGGAATATATGCTAGGTCGCGGAACTGGCTGTCATCCTGGTACGATGTGGTTTTAGTTTTTGTTTTTCATACCTACCAGGTACAACTTTGTCTGAAAACATAAGGACAATTTGGTATCCGTATTAATCCTCGAGCGGACCTTAATTTTTCGGACAGATTGGTACCTGTGGACTCCCTGTGCCTTTTCGTCAACATGGGCTCATACTCGTAGATATACTCGGAGTATATTCGTACTTCGAAGTATACCAGTATAGCTTACCAGGTACACGATGGCGAGAAAATATAAAATCAACAACAACTGATAGCTGCTGCATTGTGGGGCTGGACGCTTTTTTGTCGTGCGGCTTATGCACTCAGGAGTGTTCGTATCATACTCGTAGCTGATACTGGTATCGCGAACTCGTCGGGGTACTGTGTATATGTACAGTAGTGCTCATCGTGGAAGAAGTGGTCGTGTTGTGAACGAGGCCTGACAGGGATGTGTCGTATACGCGGCGAATCGTCTGAAGTCGCGGCGGCTACGTTGCGTTGTTGGGGTCCATGGCAGAGGGAACTCGGCCGTCTTGTGCTATGGTACTCGTTAACTTCTGCGCATAAAGAAGCTTCACGTGCATATATGACCATCCTAAGACAAAGCGAAAAATTCCGTTATCTCTCTGGCTCTCCTATTTTAAATGTTTGTGTTTCCCTCCGACAGTGCATCGTGCATGTTTCAGTCCGATAGAAATCGATTGTCCTCACATACAGCAGTAGCACCTCTTTTGTCACTCTAAGCCAACCATTTCCAACTTTCCATTCCTGAAGACTCCCCCTTACACCCCCCCCCCCCTTTCATGGCAAACCCTCCTGTATCCCACTCCTCGCCAACGTTCCATCCCCATATGTTTAAGGTACAGTGCTGTAGTAGTCTGCTACATAAAATCAGCTAAACACGGCTGCGCCTCCATAGTTTCCCGTTTTTCTGGGTTTTTGGGTGGTCGGGGGTTCTTGTAGGGTTTGAGTTTGTACACATATCACTGGTAGCAGTGCTCCGACTTCTTCCCTCCTTCCCTTAGCGGCCTGGCGGTCCCATGATGCAAGTTTGTACCGACGCACCAGAAGCATAATCGCAACCTGGGTGGTCACTAATGTCGTTTGGAAAAGGCATTCCTTGCAGACACCTTTTCTCGCGAGGGACGATTCATCTGTCCCCCCGGCGATGCTTGCCGCCACCTGGTCTATCATGTCGCTGCCTTCCTTTCCGAGGCGCCCAAAACTTTCCACCGCAAGTTGGGAGCGGCGGTCGTCGAAGGGCATCGGTGCCGGTCGAATGTAGTTGCTGCGCTTGCGCACCTCAAAAGTGGAAGCAGCCAACTCGCTCGGTCAGCGCTGCCTGCAAGCATGTGTCCCACCACTTGTGGATGTGCCTACATGGCGCCGAGTAGAATCGCTTTGTTGCGGTACTCCGACGCCGTAGAACCTCGGAGGCCTGTCCTCTCGATATCAATATCCACTCGGAGGTAGGTAGGTCCCTGTCAGCGCTTTTGAAGGGAGCTCCGCTTTCCATTTGATGACGGATCGCCATCCGATAGCTTGTACGGAAGCGCGCGTGTGCACGGGGCTGGCGCTGATTCACCTGCGCGCCCGATCCGCGGCAGGATCGTGCACGCCCGCGTCATCTCCTCCGTCGCACCGCAGCAGGGGCACCTCGCCGCCAGGAACTCCTCCATCCCCAGAAAGCGCTGTCCCGTGGACAAATTCTGAGGCTGGGATGGGCTGGTGCTACGGGTGCTATATATCATTTCATACCCCATTTCACTGCAGCGTTTAGGTCCGCTTCGGCGAGTGAGTCGTTACCTCTTACCAAAATACCAAAATCGGCCTTTCGTTGTTTTTTTTGGCACGAAGGGGTGCCTTAAGCGAAATCGGGAGAAGCACGACAAAAAACAAAACATGACCGCCAAAAAAAATTAGGGTAGTACTGGCTGTAGTCACTCTTCCAAGAGGCTCTGACCAGCTGAAAGAAAATGGCCTAGAGGCGACCCCTCTCCTGTCACCAGTCGATGACCCTGAACGACTCGGCGGGAAACTCGCCCTTTAGAGAGGCGTGGCATCTGGTCCTGGTTGGCTTCTTTGCCGGGTCGACCCGGGCCTTTTGGTGAAACCCCTCGTGTCTTCCTCTCCGTGTGGGTCGGGTCCCGTGCCCCACACGGGGGATGTCGTCCGGGGGAGCTGGTCCTGAGATGCGACGTACCTCTCATAGCCTACTCGGTACACAAGCTTCTCCGGTCCGTATACTTTGCTTTGCAGGAGCTGGTGGGGTTTCGGCGTCTTGTACCGCCAATATTTCCGCACTCGAGTGCCCTGAGGCACCTTGCTTGCTCTTCTGCTCGGGGGATTCTGTCCCGCCAGCTTTCCGGTGCAATGCTCGCCATGTATTCCTCTGAAACACCGTGTGCACGTCGCTGAGGTCCCTGACACCCCTCCAAATGCGGCGGATTAGGTCTGAGTCGGGAAGCCCCCTCTGGACATTGTCCCCTGTAACGCAGCAGTGATCAGATTGAAATCTCCGGTGCCGTCGCCACCAAGCTCCCGAGGGATGCTCGACGAATGCTGACTTTGTTTCGGGCTTCGGCCGACGACAGCCCGAACCTTCTGGCCCCCGTGGGCAAGCTTGTGATTGTGCGTGTTAGTGGGACTAGAACGTGAACCGATTCGTCGAGCACCCGTCCTTGAATAATGCATCCCCTTTTGGGACGGCAGAGGGGAAAAGTGGTGGAAAACGTGACGACTACGGCACTGGCCACACGCGACAGGCAAACACTGCAGCTGAGCTGGGGTATGTGGGGACATGTGTCCGGAGTGCAACGTAAGGAGATGTCTGCGGCGCGCGAGCAGGACGATGATAAGATTTGTGTGCATATTGCTGCATTCTCTTTATAAGAAGGTTGGTACTCGTACGTATTTTGTACGGCCGCTCTTCTCTCGCTTCGTAGATCGCTATGCCCGTGGGTTTCTGTTGTACCAGTTGTACCACTAGGTATAATGTTAATGTTAGCATTTAGTCACAGGTCGTGTTATGCCTTTGTCTACGATGCGTTCTCGCTATAACATTCCTAAACAGATGGTGACCATGTGGGAGGTGAGGAGCAGCGGGGGCAGGGGGCGGGAGCTGTTTGGGGAGGAATACGCCGACGTATGGGGCATCGGGAGCTTGCACTTCACCGCGGCTGGCCAGGCTGACTGCGACCACGTAAGCAATGGTAGCTACGAGTACGAAAGTTATCACAGCACGTCCGCTTGCAGTTGCCTCCATAAAACTCTCCCTTACAGTATCGCGCGCTGGCGACCACCCTTGGCCATGCATGCATGACACCACCCCCCCCACCGATCCATCCCCTCGCCACCGCCATATTTGTACGTACCTGGTACCGTTTAGTTTTGGCGGTTCCACGACGGCCTCGGCTTCTTCACGAGCCACTCCGGACCGCCAACCGAAAAACATGTTCACACTCAGCTCCCAACTCCCGACTGACGAAAATATGCGAACACATCCGGCAGCCTATCATCGCATGCTCCCATTCACCGTCCCCCGCCTATCCATCCCCACGCCGCCATATTTGTACGTACCTGGTACCGTTTAGTTTTGGCGGTTCCACGACGGCCTCGGCTTCTTCACGAGCCACTC
>JAYJME010001554.1:0-16073 GCA_036873775.1 Costaria costata
GTAGAAACAGCTAGTGTTATAAGGCTTAGTTTGTGGGTAGGTGATGGTTAACCTTTTACCAGTAGCCCAACAGACTAATATACCTTAACAAATGGCATCGTCGGCAGGACATGAGATCGGCTGGTCGAGAGTTCGAATCTCAGGTCCACCATAAAAAATAAATACATCACCTTTTCATGAAAAGTGAATTTCCTCATGTCAAGAATCTGATAAAACACTCTCCCTGGGTCCCCAGAGATTGATATTGTTAAGAACTTCGGACTAGGCACGTACATCCCCATACGAAGACCAAAGACCCCTCTGTTCAGAAGGGGGGGAGAGTGTTATATGTCTTATTTTGTGGGTAGGTGATGGTTAACCTTTTACCAGCAGCCCAACACACTAATACCTTAACAGTAGGGTATACCCTTCAGACCAGCTCCCTTCCCTCTGCTACTCGCACATTCACGCCTATCATGAACAAAACTCTAGTGAACCCCATCGTTACCGTACCATGCTCCTTGATGTACTCTTTCCCAATGCTGGTTCCACGCTTAAACCTCAAATCCAATACCGTGCCATATCGCTTACCCCCCATCAGGAAACAATGCTCCCTGCGTACCAAAAACGAACTCAAACTCGTTTCCTCGATTCCCTTTTTTCCACATCAAACATGCCTAATCTTCAGCTAGACACGCAGCCAGTCACCCCCGGCATACTGTCAACTGGCTCGACAATTGCCACTGACTCGCCATCACGAACCAATCAACACCAGCACTTCCTCTGCACATACAACCTGTTTGGTCCCCCCTTCTAGCCCCCTCTCGCAGGCTCAAGAAGAAGGTATTTCGTGTTCGCCACATGTTGCTCGAGTGTCCAGTGGGGGCGAGGAAGCGGCTTGGTTATAGCGTCTACCCCCCGGCATCCCATCATGCTTGAAGAACGCCATACAAGACATTCTTAACCTTTAAATAGCATATGTACCAGCTACTACTGGCGATAATTCCATTGTTTTCCTACTCCGAATAATGTTGTCAGTGCTATACAGCTTGTACTGACCATGCTGCAGATTTACCTCAAATAATCGTTCGTTCATGAATATTACACCAAACTAGAATCCGCGCTAATATCTTAATTTTAAGCGTTGGTACGCAAGTACTGTACTCCGGGAACCCCCTGTACTGTGTTTAAAATTTCTCCGCACTAGACCTATCGCCCCCACCCCTATGCGTCCCCCCCCGGAACGTATGACTTCACAAAGAACGTGAAACGATGCAGCCCCCCAACCCCCCCACCCCCCCCCTGGTCCACGTCAAACGTGACAATCGTCTTGGGGTAGGTATGACTCTCACCACCATCGACATGCCGTGTGTCAACCGACTGGACATGGTATATATGCTAGATAGAAGCATCAAGTGACTGCCGACCATACCTCTGCACAGGGAGGCGGAGCTAGTGAATCCTTCGCGGTGATGTAAATTGGAGGGCCTGTGACGAGCCACCTAGCAAAGGCTTCCCGACATCCAAAACGAAAGCAACCCACGCGCAAGCTCCCTTCGACGCGCGGGAAGTTAAAACAAAAATGTGAGAAGCCGGGCACTTCTTACAGAACGAAAAGCTCGTCAACCCGTCTTGAAGAGCCACATCCTGCAGGGAGCAGTCGAACTCGAAGCCGAAAAGCAGCTCACGCAGCGTTTTAGGGCAGGTTGTTTCCTCCACGGGTTGGTGAAAGCAACAACTCAGCTCCAGCTCCTCGACGTCAGAGGGCCAGATGGCGCCGGCCAGGTCCTGACTGAAGATTTCATACTCGCCCATGACGAGATCGTTCTTGTCGACGGACATCCGAATGATTTCGATGTTTAGGTTGAAGCTCCGGTCCAGTCGAATCTCTTCGAATTCGTCGGGCAGCAGTGGAACGTCCTCGTTTGCTCGGTCTGATGGGTGATCACACCGCCACCGAGGTCCAAAACCTTCAGGGTAGGGAGAAACTTGACCGTCGTCACGGGCGACGGAAACGTGTTGCCCAACTTCAATGCCGCGAGGTTGGGCCCGAGTTTAATGAGCGACGTGCTTTGATGAATCGTTGTCTACGGTCAACATGCAACCGGTTTAGCCTAGACGACCACAGCATCGCGAATAATCACTTGGAAAATGTACTGAGGCGTAATTCGAGCCCGTCCGGAAACTCGTACTCTCGGAACAGCTGTCTCAATCATCCCCCTAGGTGACGACTCTCTAGGCCTGCCGGGAGCGCGTACCAACGACCAAACGGAGCCCCCTCGTCCGTGCTGGGGGAAACGAAATCCCTGTCGAACGCTGCACGGAGTTACAGCATCTCAAAGTTTTTTCCGCCAAGCCATGCCGCATATCTGACCATATAAAATGTTCCCAACACGGATTCTGAAAGCCCCGAAGGAATCCTAACGCCATCTAAGGACTTGATAAATGCGGGCAAGAAAGTCAGCGGTCGCATCAATGGGGGCCATCCAACCCCTTTCAGGGGCTGATTGAATGCGTTACTTCGAAAGTTAAGAGGAACGACAACCCCATCTCCCGTCAGCTTCTGGTTGTTTCTTGCGACGAAGTTGTTTCTAGAGAGTCTGGCCAACTCGCTCGATTTCCGCGATGATCTAAGACCTAGTCGTCGCTGAGGCGGCAATTGTTCAACCCCGGGGGGGCACGGTGCATACCCTCCAAAATACCTCCAAAGGTCTTAAACCATTATTCGAAGGACAGTGGCTCAGACGGGCAGTGGACGTGTGAACAGATACGGCACCATTCCACAAAGTGAATCTCTCCTACATCGTGCAGCCAGCGAAAACCTCGTGCTGTCTATTCTGCAATGGATGCCGTTCACACGATTGCCATCACGCTGGCCAACGGCACAGGGCGGTAGTAGCGATAGGGACAGGAGTCCGTCTCAACAAATAACTCAGAACCATCACCGCAGGCTATTGCTTCACCCACCGGGTTGTTTCTCTGGGACAACCAATCTTAGGGCGGCGTTTGGCTGCTGGCTCCTGCCGCTAATCGGGTTTAGCATTAAGCGTTAACCCCCTCATTCGTATCCGGGGCGCGTTACTAAGTGATTATGTTAAGCGCCGGGCCTCAATCTGTGGGTGCATTAGCCATCCGGGGGCACCCCTTCTTCACAAAAGACGTCAGGTCTGACTCATGTGGGGAGCCACCCCGTGAAGAACTATTACCTCCAGCGCCGAGGCTCGTTGTCCCTGCCGCGAAAGAGCCAGATGGCATCGCTCGAGTACACGTGTGTTCTTATCGGCGACGGCGCCCGTATCCGCCAGACAGATGGCCAGTTCCCTGCGTTCGCCATTGCTGCTGTCGCCGTCGCCTCCTGGGATAGTCACTTGGACGCGGACCCAGAGAGGGCGGGGCGTCTCTACGATGACCCATGCCTTGCAAGCCTCCTAGCACCTTTACTGGCGATATAGGTACAAGTAGGTTCAACTCGAAAACACGCAGCTGCAAGCAAGCGCACGAGGTGTTTGATAAATAAACACGCAGCAACGTACGTTACAGTTCACTCTAGGAACCGAGCCATACCACGGTAGGGGTTGACGGTTTGCCCCCAAACCCTTCTGAGTGAGGATACATGGTATGATAGAGGTGTTGTTCCATGTTTTGTCCTAAGGTTCCCCGTTTGGGGGGATATGCACCTCATCCAAAACCCAGCTTCGAGAAATATTGTGAGCTTACCCCGATGAATCGTCTCATGGCCTGCAGTAGGCACACACAACAAATTATTATGCAAAGCAATACCGTAATATCGACAATTTTGAGTTAAGGAACTCCGTCGTTCAGACCATACTTTGCCGTGAGCTGCTACCTCTATCGTAGCGCGAGTGTGAGTTGGTTTCCTCCACTGAGGGGATAACGCAATATATTTGCAATCCCATGCATATTTTGTTGATTATCAGGTATATGCCTAGACCAGGGGGTGCGGTGGGCGCGTACATGTTGCTTCAAAGTCAGCTTTAGGACGAGGTACTTTACAGATACATCATAATACTGGGAACATGAGTAAGATGAAGTAAACCCTCCACCGCGGCCTAACTCAACCATCACGGAATTCCTAATGTAGCAACCACATCATGTTCTGCAAAACATAGGTGGGAACAGTCCCTATCACATTGTGCGCCGTGCCTCGCGCCGACCCTGTTATATCTACATTTTATTTTATGTGGGTCTTTTGGAGACGATGAAATGATGTTATGCTTGCCCTATATGGTGTGCCTCGAAGGTGGCAACGTCTTTTTTCTTGAAATAGTATGGAGTTTTGTTTTGTTTGCGCTTGAGACCGACGTGTCACCTGTTCGAGCGCCAGCCCTGGGTTATTAGCACCGGTTTCCAAACTCCACTACGGTGGTGTCTGCAGTGTACCACTCGGGATGGCCTGGGGGCAGAGATACTCCTGCTGACAAACGTAAAACACAGTATAGAGTTATTCCCGCACTAGCGATGACCAGAGACAAAAAATGGGTGCGTAGTGAAACAAAACTGTACAAACCATGAACACCCTATTTTAGTACGATTGAATGAAACGCGCCCGGCGCTCAGATAAACAAAGAAACCCCATTGTTTTCGAGAGGGGCAGTACAAGTTGTAACACGTGCCCGCCAGTAGATAGTAAGCTTTCCCTACGGAGTGGGGCTCTGTTTTTTTACGAATGTATGAAGTTGTAAACGGTGTAATAAATACCAGGGCATAGTATATTCTGTTACTACAAGAGTAACCCACATAACGCAATCCCACACGGGGTGGCGCAAGACCTAAGGTTTTGAGCCCCCAGAACCCAGTCAGTACGTTCATATCTCTCCACAACCGCATATCCGCATTACATCACCCGGTAGGAACAGAAAAATTGCAGCAACAAAAACAACACCAGCACCAACAACAGCAATAGTGGATTTTGTCTCATGGACCGTTGTCCGGGCCGGCCCGTGATACCATGCGGGCCGCCTCGTGGGCTGGGCGGAGCGGCGTATGAAAGAGCCCACATATCATGGGCGGCGGCCGACCCCGGCTGATCATCAATTCAAAGGATAGGCCGTTTCAGCGGATGGACCGCGGCCCGGCCCGCTCAATTGTTTCGTAACGGTCCGACCGGACCCTACTCGGCTCGTCCAGGATGTTTACAACCCTTGGCCTGGCCCATCACATTATTAAAACGATCAGCCCGCGCTGGCCCGGTCCACCACAACGTCCAAATATTCAACCAGGCCTAACATAATGTTCGGATAGCCCCGACCCGGCCCGACCGGGAACGCCGTTCCATCACAAGCCCTGAATTGTTCGAAAGTTGATTCTTGTGCTTTAATTTTGTTCGGCAATCGGTTGCGAGTCGAGGGCCGTCCGAGAGTAAAAGGAATACCCTGAAGGAGACCATAAGAGAAAGGTATAAGCGGGGACAGATTTGTTACGCCTAAGTCTATTTCTTGTGTGATCCGATTCCGAGTTTCAGAGGGTTAACTTTGTGTCTGAAAAATAGAAGGTTCTTCTTATGCAGCGTTGACATTACTGAATCGGACGGGAAGACAACTGATTTGGGCGACCAACGTCAGTAGGTCTTACAATCTAGTCGCGAAGAATTTTGAGGGCAAACAATACTCGCTCTGTTTGGTCGAGGACTATTTTGCATCATTGTCTCGGAATTTTGTTTATTGAGGTGAACGCGGCGCAGCCACGTTCCAAATTGCGGTTTGGCCCGTTTTGGAAGCGGGTTCGGATCAGGGTTAGGGTTAGGGATAGGGGTTGGGTTGGCCCAACGCCCCTACCTTGATTCCACCAGCAGGGGCTGCTTTCTGTCTCGCCTGATCCCGTTTGTGGCGAACAACCTGCCCACCTAAAACTCCCTGCGACCAGATTGTAAGGGGAGCTCGCAAACCTCGTCATCATTAGCACCAAAATCTAAGACTCGGCCCATCAGATTATCAAATCAGAAAATGGCGTGGGTCTTTTATCGAGTAAAAATCAGGGGTTGGTCAAGGGCTGGCGTTGGTGGGCCGGCCCGGCCCTTCTATTTTTCATATTGTGGGCCGCGGTCCGGCCCGACCAATCCAATGCTCATTTGGGGTCGCCGCGGCCTGGCCCGGCGAATGATTGTTTCACAAGATGGGCCGCGGCCTGGTCAATCAATTTTACACGATATGGAACGCGGCCAGGCCAGGTTTATCACAGTTTCAAATTGTGACCGCCCGGCCCGGCCTAGCCCATTACATTCCTAGCGAGGTCCATAAGGCCCGGGTTCTATACAATGGCCAGGCCTGAGGATTTGACGGGCCGACCAGTCGGCCGGCCCATGTATTGTCCCGTACCAACAAATGTGCCTGACGTGTTTTCCAAATTGTTATTGGATTTTCATATATGTTTTCCATCTGGGTTCCCTCGGCCAGTCCATGAGGCACATATACTCACTACAGTACCCACACCATTATGTTCCACCAACGGCCTGGTCTAATGGCTTCCACTCCCGACTGGTGGGCCACCTCCTTTTCCTGCTGCTGCGACGCCCACAACGGCAGCAGCACCAGCACCGGCGCAAGCTCCAGCACCTGCACCTGCTGCTGTGACACTGCTGCAACACCTGTTATCGATCAGTCATCCGAGTAGATAATACTGCGCCTGCGACACCCGCAGCAGCCGCAGCACCTCCTGCTGCAACACGAGATCCTCCATCATCTGCTGCTGCAGCACCCACTGATGCACTACCGGCTATCCATCTGTCATCCGAAAATAGCAATTATAACGCGAGTGGACATTCGGTTGGAGCTTCCCATACTGCTACAACAGCAAGCGGTCCTCATGAACAGTTCGACAACGACACACACGAAGGTGAACTCGCTTCGAATTTTGCTCAGCCGCTATCCTCCTCCTGGGCCTACGCCACGATTGTTTCACGGAAGGTTCCGTCCTGGCCGAACCAGGGCAAAAAACGGCCAATGCTGCCTAGGTCGCGAAGACGGCAAGGAGTGTCCTCTGTACACCCACAACGGCATCAAGACTTTGATCAGACATTTTTGCAAGGGCTAAGAACCAAAGTGGAAGCTGTTTTTGCCACGAAGCGCAGGTCAGCACAGTCGAACAGCAATACTACGAGTGCTTCGAAGTGTTGTAGTAGCAGTAGTAGTAGTAGTAGCAGTAGTAGTAGCAGTAGTAGCAGTAGTAGCAGTAGTAGCAGGAGTAGTAGTAGTAGCAGCAGTAGTAGTAGTAGTAGTAGTAATATTGTAGTAGTTTAGTAGTAGTACTGTACTGTAGCATCGTCTACAACACCGGCAGCAGCAGCAGCAGCAGCAGCAGCAGTCACATTGCTTGGCTCGGATGCTTGTTTGAAATAAATAAAATGTGAAGCGCACTCGGCTCGTCTGTTCACGACCACGCTGCAGCCAGTCAGTGCGTGCTCGAACGCTTGAGTCCAGGGCGACGTGAAGCGTACTCGGTGCGGCTCTTCGCGGCGTGATACCTCAACCGTTAGTCAGTGTTTAACTTGAAGCTCCTGTTCCAAGACCAGACTCCTGGGTGCGTCAGACCAACAAGCAGATAATAACCGAACACCATATCTGGATCCGATTATGCACAATATGCCTGTTTCGATTTGATTTGAACGCGAGGGATTCCGCTTTTCTTGGAATCCAAACTGGTCCAAGATGTGAATTTTTATAGATGTTCCGCAGAAGAAACCTGCTAAAGCTACCGATTCGCGGACCTTATTGTTCGGACTCAGATCGACGTATGACTGTAGTCAAGTAGTCTGACGAGGAGGTAGTCTGAGACGTTGGCTGATGGCAGACGTCGGAAGCCAAACGTATAATTGTCGTCGAGCAGCTCGAATCTGCCTGATGATATCGATGCACAACAGGGTGGTGTATTCTGTGCAAGGTATCGCTACCTGGTCGAATCATCCTGTATCACTGTGAGCCGACGAAAGGTGAGGTGCATTGCACGTTACAATTACTCGCTGGAGTCCAATCTGTCAACTGTCAATAAAAATTCCATACCCGAACAACTGCTGTTCGTAGAACAGCAACTTCGTTATCAATCAGTTTTTCCGAACAAAGATTTGCACGGCTACTCCAATACGAAGGCACGCACACCGCACATACGACACACCATGCACACCACGAACACGATACGACTTGCGATAGGCGCTTCTATAGAGTATTGATCCAATATACCGCTTGATCGCGTTGTTCGAGGGCGACGCGTTTCGACGTTCTGCCACAGAGACCCTAGAAGACTTCCTTTGCCATTGCTGAATCCACGCAAGAAATGTGAAACTGCATCCCTCCAGGGGAGTACCACTTCGCAGCAAAAGTTGATGCAGCCATTCGTTCACCCTCCGCATTTCCACGTGAACCGTGTACAAACCACCTCAGGCGGCACGCGTCGCTCGTCACAAACAAATAGTCAGACAACAGCCTGCACTTGGTGTATCAAGTCATCAGCAAAGGTAGGCTATCTCTTGGGTGGGGCGGTTTTGGTTTACGCAAAGTTAGAGTAGACCCCGTCAGGAATCGACAGATAGAGTTCGAAACGTCCAGTACAACCGCGTGAGAGTACCTAGTTTGGCCACGTACGTAGACAATTAAAACTGATAAAATCACATACGGGATGCGAACGTCTGAGCTCACTTGCGAAGAACGACGCGATCCAGGCCGGGTCTCCTTTGCAAAACAGTTGGTATGGATAACAAAAACAGATGCTGAAAAGCATATACCCCTAAGAACAAGTTTCAAGTACAGTATGTATCCATCTTTACCAAGTTCATCGGCTTGTGTTGGTCTTCAGTCCAAAGCTCCTTACAGGTGACTACGCAATAGCCTTAAGCACCTGGTCTAGGGCACCCTATAAACACTGCCACACAAGCGCCTACCTAGTGGTTAGTCATATTACTGTTGTCGCTGACTTTCGAAAACCACGTCATAAACATCCCCACCCTGAAGGACTGCGGACGGTTATCTGCCTGCGTCGTAAGACAATATATTCGCAGAATTGACGGTGTGAACGGCAATCACCGCATCAGCGATAAGAGCACGGGCACGGCGGTCAAACTAATCTCGATCTTGATAGAACCCCCTTCTTACTGGTCACAGGGGTGGGTGACAATGGCCAGCGGCATAACTTGACGAGTCTGCGCGGCGGCTGGCTGGACGGTGGTCTCGTTAAGATACTTCGGTCAGGCACCGCCAGATGATGTATGAGCACGTTTATGGCAGGAACATATCTCCACAGTATGATAGGCTAGCCCCATTAAGTGACCGTTGTCGAGGGGGCGTGAAGGCTGATTGTCGTCGATATCCCGCCTGGATCGTTTGCGACAATTCACGACGTCCTTGCACAAGGAATCGGAGTTCATCGCACAACCATCCGAAAAACCCGCTCTTGTGCCGGGTGCATCCGGTTGGCACAACCGTTGTTGGTGCAACCCGTGGTGGCACGGTTGGGCACGAGTCATGTGAAGAACGCCTGCTGAGGACGTCGATCATGCCGACGTCGGCATGATCCCTGGAATACGCCGGCACAATACAGCCTTACATATAGGATGTTCGTTGACGGGATTCTGTGCACAACGCTTTCTGCGGACATTGGTCATGCCTTCCGTAGAGTGCTACATGATGTATGCTTGCGTGTTGCTGCCCTCGACATAAAAGCACGGAAATTAATTGCAGAAATCTTGTGAGCAACGCTTGCTGTAAACATCGACCATGCCGTCCTCGGCATGTTGTCTGGCGTACACCGACGTCTTGCTGCCCACGACATTAAAGCACGGGCACTTCGTGCAGGAGACATGTGACCACACTTTCTGCGGACGTAGATCATGCCGTGCTCAGGGTGTCACTTGCAGTACGCCGGCGCCTTGCAGCCGTCGACATTAAAGTACGCAATTCAGAAGTCTTGTAAGCGACGATTGCTGCGGACGTTGACCATGCCGTGCTGAGCATGTTGCTTTCCGTAAATAGGTATCGTGTAGCCTATGACATTATAGTAAGAGTACTTCGTGCAGGAGACATGTGCACAACGGTTTCTGAGGACGTTGAGCTCAGAGCAATCCAGAGCAATCCTTGCGCCAACATTCCGTAAAGCACGCGGCGTTTGGCTCCGTCGGCCGCCGGCGTTCCGTTCAATCGCAACGTTGCTCGGTGTATCTTGCCCACACACTAGTTGCAGTAGATCGACTTCATGCCGTCCTCGGCATGCTGCTCACACTACGGCGGCGTCTTTCCTCCCTCGGCATTGAAGGGCGGGTACTTGGCGCAATCGTTTTGCAAGCAACGCTTGCTTCGGACGTCGACCATGCAGTTCAGGGCATGTTGCTTGCAGTATAGAGGTGCCATGCTGCCCACGACATCATAGAACGGGCACTTCTTGCAGGAGACATGTGCATAACAGTTTCTGAGGACGTCGATCATGCCGGCCTTGACATGTTGTATGCAGTACGCCGGCGTCTTGGATCCCTCGAGAGCGAATGGCAGGTTGTCGTACAGTAATTTTGCGAGCAACGCTTACAGCCCCCAGCATATTGATGGCCCAGGTGTACATCGGCAGCTTGCTTCCGTCGACATAAATGTACGGACGGGCATTTTGGACCTGGGACCATTTGTGCTTCGGTTTCTTGGTAGGTCGGTCATCCCGTCCTCCGCATGCTTCTTGCAGTACACTGGTCTATTGCTTCCCTCGAAACAGAATAATGGACGACTCATGGAGGAGTCATGTAAGCACCGTTTGCTGCGGACGTCGACCATGCCGAGTTCAACATGCTGCTTGCATTACACCGAAGTCGTATTGCCTCCAAAAAATAAAGCTCGGCTGCTTCGTGCAGGATTCATGAGAACAACGCTAGACAAGGAGGTTCAGCATGCCATCCTCAGCATGTTGTTTAGAGTACACCATCGTTTTACTGCCCTCGACGCCAAAGATTGGCAGTCTCGTGCAGCACTCTTTTGCGCAGTACTCCTTGAACACGTCGAACATGCCGTTCTCATAATGACTCCGGCTGTACAACGTCGTCTTAGTGCCCTGTTCACCAAATCACGGCTGCCGCGTGCAAGAGTCACGCGAGCACTGCTTACTATGGACGTTCACCATGCCGTCCCCAACATGTTCCTTGACGTACACCACCGACGTGCTGTCCTCGACGTTAACCATCAGCTGTCTAGTGCAGGACTCATGTCGGCAACACCAGTTGCAGACGTCCACCATGCTGTCCTCATCATGTCGCTTGTAGTACACCGCCGATCTGCTGGCCTCCACGTTGAACGTCTGATGTCTCGTCCAGGAGTCATGTGAGCAACGTTTGTTGTAGACGCCCACCATGCCGTCCTCAGCATTTTGCTTGCAGCAACCCGCCGTCTTCATTCCTTCAAAGTTGACGTGGGGTCGAGCCGTGCAAGCTGTATGCAAGACACACGGGTTGCAGATGTCCACTATGTCGGTCTCGCCATGTTTCTTGCCATACGCCTACCCCTTACTTCCCCCAACGCTTTATGTTGCTTGCGTCCGTGCACGTCTCAAGTGAGAACACCGATTGTTGTAGACGTCTACCATGCTGTTCCTAGCATGTTACTTTGAGTTTTGCTTGCCTCGACATTCTATGTCGCAGTCATTCGCCACTGCCGGTAGTGGCAAAGCCCCATTGTATCCACGGGTTAGCCTGCAGGAGGGTCACAAAGGAAGAACAAACCAGCTGAAGGTGTCTGGGTCTGTCCACGTAAGTCTGTCATTCGTGCAACCGGCGTTGGTGACGACTACCTAAAGTGTACAGATGTTTCATTGCAAACTGGCATGATGTTAATGCTATTTTTATGCTATGGCTAAAACGTGCCGGCGATCACAAGGCAGACTGTAACGTTCTGAAAAAAAAATAGAGTGTACAATCAGCAGCGTGACCAACTTGTCCTTAGCCCTACGGCCGACGAAAACAATCATCAGGAAAACCTGGTATACTTCACTAAACCCTGGTGGCCATTGGCCCGCTCACTTCATATTGGCGGTGAGCCAGACATTACCGAGTCTCCACATTCACTCCGCCCAGCAGTTTACCATGTATATTACACCACGTTTCGAGGTCTTCGAACCGGATGCAGTAAAATGTAGGAATATGGGAATGTAGTTTACGGTGGAAGTACATTAGCTTAGTTACCTGTGTCTCAACATCCCCTATTTTTATCTTCAGTCAACCAGACAATACGTTCCTGAAAATCCCACATGTTACGCCAATAGAGGTTCACAATAGGTTGCTACGGAATGTAATGCTGGACCAAATCATACTCCTGGAACCCGACAAACAATTGTAGACAAAATCCACGCCGAGGTGCGGACGGAACTCGTTTTTCGAAATTGTGTGATACCACAATACGATGTGGTGTTGTTCGGCGAGGTTGATGGTGAGTTTGATATATTTACTTCATAACCGCGATTTGCTTACCGGAAACGAACGCTACGGTAAAGGGTGTTGTTCCATGATTGATATTTCTGAGGCTCATCATTTCAGGAGACCTCTACACCAGTACTGTACCTACCCCGAAACCTGGTTTCGAGGAAAAGGGCAAACCGGATAAAAAACCGCATGATCTAGGGTTTTAAACCATGTTACTCCTGGGACAGGTCACAGACGACGTCCCTACCGCTAAACATTTATCCTTGCCAGGTTGGAATTTCTCTAATCAACGTTTTGTCTGGTGTTCAAAATCCATTGGAAACACTTGAAAAAATGTATATTCTCGCTCCCTTGCGAAAACCACGAATCGCCTGACTGCGGCTGCATATGGAGGCCTGCCGGTCCGAAGGGAAACATCCAGCAATGTATTGTCTCCCCTTGTTTAGCCTTGATTGGTCGAACAAATACATGACCGATCCTCTGGCCTTTCATTAAGAACGGTGGACGGCAGACGGCGGAAGTGGGACGCTCCAGGGAACTACAATGGGGCCGGGTAGGTTTGGCGTGGAACAAAGAATAATAATATATCATCTGATGGTAATACTAAACCCAAGTCGCCGCCCAAAACGTTTGGACATCTGTATATATCCTTATCGTTTTCCCTTGCAGTAGCGAGAGTATGTTGGGGCGAGTGCGGGCTTGCACTTGGCCTTTGGGACGCAGGTGGACCAGTTTCTGCACTTGTTCTTATTCAGTTGACGCGGTTCTGCTGGGCTGCTGTGTGCACGGGGCTCAAGCACTTGTTTCCGGAAACGTTTGAACGGCATGGACGCAAATCGTGGCGTGCTTCGTCCTGGCGCCCACAATGGGCGATGGTCGTGGTTTCAAGGGATTTGGAACACGTGCGTTTTACTCAAACGGCCGATAAAATTAATAGATTGTGTCAGCACTATGAGGACAACGTGTTGTCTTTGGTCGAACTTATCGAGTTTGAAACGGAGCCATGCTATTTTTTATGAGGCTCTTTACTTGAGGAGCTCTACACCACACCCAAACACTGTTTTTGAGTAAACTGGAAGGGCTGCCCGATGGACAAACCCTTGGTCTAGGCATATACAACTATCATATTGCTAAACAAGAATGACCTTCCCGACGATTTGGGGTTAAGGAGCTCCGTCGTTGAGAAATAAAAAAGTAAAAAAGATGTAACCTCTATCGTAGCACGTATCAACGTACAAACGTTTCCTGTTGACTGGTGCCACGGCATGGTGGGTACCTTTAGGTTCTTCGTTTTCAGCCGATCAGAGCCAAACTCGGAAGAGTGACCGCCTAACCGTACTATTTTGCAGTCGTACCCATTTAAGTTTTTTTTTGTTTCGCCACACACGCTCAACACGCCTGCGAAAAAAAATACACAAGGACGGTCTACTTTGAGAAAGGTCCAACGAGTCACTCGCCGGAGGGGCCTAAACGCAGTACTGCAAATGGGGGTGGCGCACTCTTACCCTACCACCAATCTGCTGCACCAAACGCTCTCAACGAGTCTTCCAAAGTATTTTGCTGTAGTAGATACCCCCAAACTTGATAAACGTTCTGGCAATACGTGTAGCTGTCGACTGCGTTTCGGGGCTGTTTCGTGGTACCAACGATCGGTATATTCCATACATTGAGACTGCGTAGAACCCTGGGTGCACGCGTCGCTTGTCTGCTAAACATTGAAAACGTGGTTCTTTGGGTAATGTAAGAACTGCAACAGCGTGGTCAATGCGATAGTCTAGCGAGAGTTTCGTTGTTACACGTACTATTGAGCGCGTCGCTGATCGAACTATTAACTGAAATACAAGTACCAGGTGGTTTCACGTGATGGTATACCCAAGCGCCTTGCGCAGTTGGCGAACCCCCTAATTCTTAAACTCGGACAGGCCATCCAGCAGTAATTTTCCTTCGTGTGTAAGATATAATCACTTTTTCATCTGGTTAGGGATTGTCTTTGCTGCCGTGTGCCCGTTTGGTTCAAGGCAATGATGGTAAAACTACCATATATGTGAGGTGGCCCAAGCACATGTCAATGTGCTTGAATGTGCTTGATAGATGTTTCAGCCACGGCCCTGAGGTCGGCCTCTTACCGTTCACAAGCACAACGAAAACTATGTGTACTTAAACACCGACGCCCTACGATGGGGATGCGACGGTTGCAGGCATCAACAGATATACGCATTAACACGTTTTACTAATTTCCTCGCGGCTCCACCGTCGGAAAAGATGAAGGCCATTACCAGGGACTATGGAAACGAACAAGAACGTTGACCACGCCAAAATAAGTTAAAATTACAAGCCTCCGTGGCCAACGTCGAGCTAGAGGCTTGCATCTCTTCGAACACACGCCCATTCTGTCGTTGCATGTCCTATTTCATGCATACTTGCGAAAAACGCTAGCCCCTCAGTAATGTTTGCGTTAATCCCAGACTGTCCGGTACATTTTGTAAACCACACAGGCCATGCCGGTAGACATGTGCGCTGGCACGCAGGTCCGTAGAATTCAAGTTCGTTACACCTTATTTCCATACTAAAGGGTTTGCTCGGGAGGGACAGGGGAACATAAAGGGATCCGAACAACATCATTAGGGGTGCAATTTGTTTCCATCGGCGAGAAACAACGACTACACCAACCAGAGAAAAACGAAGGATCCGAAGGACGGATCCCCTCACAAAGACGACGCCTCCGGCCACCGTAGAATAACTAGAATAAAGTGTACATACTTCCATACTGGATCCTCTTGGGCCAACATCGAGGTCGAGGCTTGCACCCTAATACGAACCTGTCTTTCCGTATCGTATTTCATGCATAATTGCGAAAAACTTTGAACACTAAGTAGTATTTGTGTGAATCCAAGACTCTCCCCATGGTACAACCACAGCCACATTTCGAGTTCTTATTTTGGTAAATCTACAAAAGTTTGCTTCTGTATGTGAGCTCATTTGGTGTTGTACATTTAGAAGCTGGACGATTTCAACCTACACATATTCTGAATCCCAAACCCACCCGCGCGGTACAGCAGATGTACAGCAGCAGCAGCAGCAGCAGTAGCAGCAGCAGTGCAACACCACCGAACCTCGCATACAGCACACGGCATGTGTCAAGAATTGGGGAGTTGAGATTTTCAGGCTAAGCGTTTTTGTTCCAAATGTTTGAGTTTACACTATAGAAGTAAAAACTTGTAATCAGCGAGGGACGCCACTAAAACCCTATACAGAGTAGCCTTTTAATATCCTAGGCTCAATATTGAGATCGCAACCAGCCTCGAGCCGTAGCCAAAATAGGAGTTTCTTAACTGCTGTAGCGTACTGTAGGCTCATATATAGCATACCTTTGTACACCCTTTTCAACTTGTGGCACCCCCGGCATGCCAAGTAAATAACATCCCGAAGGGGAACCTTTTATGTTATCTTATGTGATTATCACAACGATCTTCGTACTGTATCGTAGTCTGTCGAGAGCAGCACGTGCCTATGCAGGTATCATATGTACTTACTCGTACAGTAATTGTCAGGGTTTTTTATGGCGCGGATTTTCCTATCGGTTCGGTGCGGTTCGGCGCGGTTAACAGCAGCGCGCCGAACCATATGATAAGCGGTTTTGAAAACCACCGCACCGCACCGCACCGCACCGCACCGCACCGCACCGCACCGCACCGCACCG
>JAYJME010001555.1:0-16071 GCA_036873775.1 Costaria costata
CTACCCCAAAAAAATATCCCACACTATTTCCAAGTAGTTTTGTCCCCAAAAACCGTTTCCGGCTCTAAAGGGGTTAACACGCAAGATAACACATAACATGCCCCCTCCGGGATCAAGCTAGTTTTCTCGACGGCCGGTATATAGTCTAAACGCCGAGCGGTGCGTCTATGGAAAGCTCTCGACGAGGTATCTCCTAAGCCACGATTTTCGTTACATGTGCCCCCATTGCTTAGGAGAAAATTGGCCTTGAAACCATCCCAGGGGGGGGGAGGGGGCGGCGTACTCCTATGCTGCTTGCCTTAGTCATCTGACAACTGACCACCACGCATCCCTTTCGAGAGAGGGCACCGTTCCTACTCCTAATAGAGACCTCCAACAGTTGGGCGCTCAATACGTTTTTTTCCATATATTACATCGAAACTTTTAGCTTATGGAGGTGTGTCATCTTGCTTGCTACACGGTATACTGGTATGATACCCAGGTATGACATACCTGGTATAAAATATACTATTGTTAGGGTATTAGTGATGCATCCCAGGTGCGCCAAACGGAGAGACCGGGTGTGGACCCAAGACTAAAGCTGTAGACTACAGTAGTAATTCATACCTGGTACCTGGTAGTTTATATCAGGGGTGCTTCTATACCCAAGAGAGTACACAACATCTACGAAGCATCGGTATATCTTTTACCCGGTACCATGGTATGGACCCACTGAGTAAAGCTGTAGACTAGTAGTTCATACCAGTAGCTTGCATCACGGGTGCTTCTATACTCAAGAGACATACCATGTATCGGTATATATTACCCGGTTCCAGTACGTACGCAGTTATAACATCTACCTGGTACGAGCTCTAGAGTTATACTAACCTACACCTGCTGTAACATCATACCAGGTATGTTGTTGGGCTGAACTGATCAGTAGAGCCTAACACTTATCCGGATAACCAAGTACTGATATTTCATTGGTCAAGTATTATTCAGTCATGCTTCAGTGGGTTAGGGTTAGGGTTAAGGTCGGAGGGTTAGTCCGCTTTGTCCCGTACGCAGGACCAATACAGCAGCAATAAGTGGTAAGTGGTATCCTACCCTCGAACGGATTATTTGCTTCATTGAGGTTGTACTAATAGTCTAGATGTGCAGCTTGGCCCTTGGCGTCAACACGTAAATGCGTCCACACCGATGAGGCCGCTTCCGCCTCTCGCGGACTCCGTCGTTGGTTCACGTCTTCCTTGCATACCCCTGGTACCTGGTACGTACGTACCAGTACGTGGTATGATATTTAACCAGTACGCACCGATCACCTAACAGGTCTTTCTTTGTACGCGACTGCAACACCATAACCCGTGTTTAGGTGATAAACTCACACCCAAGGTACCTCGATATCTATAGCAGCAGAAGCAGAAGCAGCAGTGCAGATGCGAGAAAACAGCTGTGGGTATCTACAGCAGCACTAGGCAGTGTTACGTGTTACTCGCAACGCGTGACGGCAGTTGCTTGCGGCGGCATGCAAGCGCCAGATGGAGAAATAGAAACAGAACTATTAATAACTGATGTTGGATGTTGGTCTGTTCCAGGCCATATCGGGCAGGCGGCAGCACTCGAGCACTCATATGATACGATGCTGTGTACGTATAGCAGCACAACCTTGAGGGTTAGAGCTATACCGCTGTTCAGCGACTGCATTCAAAAGGCTACGGTAGAGCAGCAGCATCTGGTACGTAGTAACCACCTACCAGGTACCTGGTATTAGCTTCCAGGTACTCGTTAGCTGCTACTGCTGTACCAGGTACTGCTCAAGCGGTCCAACGTGTAGTGCACGTACCTGGCATGATATTAGGAAGCAGAACCTCGCATTTCATCCATCTCAAAACCACATCAGATGTTATCAGCGAGGGCTACACCTTGCAGCAATCATACTCCCGGTATTGGCAGCAAGCACACGCAGAACATGCTTCAGAGCAGAGGTCATGGATCATGCTCGCTTGTGGATGGGCACGGGCAGTGTCGTGTCGAAATGTCAAGACCCAACGGAGCCAGCCACTCACCAACTTTTCTTTGTCCACACCAAGGATTGACGTGTAGTGCTCCAGGACCACCTTTGTGCTTCTTCGAACAGCTTCGAGCCCTCGCACCGTTATGTCCTTCTCGTCTCCGAGACCAAGCCCTATGACATAGAGCACCATTATCGATAGTCGCTCTGCCTGCTCAGTCCCGGGTGTCTCTGTGTGCGTGTCTGGTGCTGGGGAGCATTTTGCGGTCTCCGGTCAATCTCCGGTCAAGTTGAATCTACGAAAGGCCCCGTACAGGTTTAGCCTTCCAGCTCTTTACAACTACCTCTGAGGCTTTTGGAGATCGGAATCATCGCTTGCGCCTTGCGCAATACAGAGTACCAGATCATCGTCGCAACTCCTCTCGTATTGCCTTGGTGAAGTGACCTTGCCTGAGAAGTTCTAGCCAGGGATCGACATGGCTGACTATGAAAAGCCGATCAACGTGGGGAACCAAGCCTTCTTGGACGAGGACTATATCAAATCGCTCCAGGTATTTACGTACCAGCGCTGCTGCTGCTACTCTACTGCTGTTGCTACTGTTGCTGCTGCTGTGCTGTCTCTCATAACTTTATCGGCGTGCCTGAGGCTCCGCCATCAATCGTGTCGCCATAGAGGGAGCAGTTCAAGTTGTTGGCCTTATTCGTAGGTATACAGAAGAGTCCTCGCCATGAAACGCACCATTGCCTGTTTTTGGACGTTGCGCTGGCTGGGTGCTACTCTGGTAGAATATCTACGATCGGGACAACCTCTTCTAGAAGCAGATTTGGCGAATGGCCTCTAAAACGACCTCGTTCGCACCATTGGCGGGTATATCATACCTGGTGCTGCTGTACTCGTACCAGGGGTACAACAGCAGTCTCCCTGGGAACGCATGAAACAGGCCGTCTCTAAAAGCGTCCCTCGACACCCTGCGTGCCCTTGCTGCTTCACCGGCGGGTGCTGCTCAGGCCTATGGCGTGGCGATATCTGCGGGCGGGGTGGGCGAGGCGACCGCTAGATCCAACCGCGCGGCAGCATATCTGAAGCTGAATAAGCACAGGGAAGCTCTCGAGGATGCGTCGGCTGCGCTTAGATTCGAGGCCACAGAAATCGCCTGCTACAGGAAGGGGTAAGGGTATACTTGTGTATCGGTGCTGCTTGTGTACTTGACTGCCTGCTGTTGGATGGTGAGGATGTGATGAGAGAACTACGAGTATGATACAACTTTTTGATTCAAGTTCAGGAGTACCAGGTAGGTCTGTGGATTCGAGCCCTTGCGGGATTCACGCGACCACGCTGCTGTTGTCGTCCATGGTTGCCCCATACCAGGAACCCTGGTACGTATACTCGTACTGGTGCTGCGAAGCATGCTATGATATAATACTCGTACGTAGTAGACTAGAGCTGCTGTAAGAATTATATATACGTGGTCTAGACTAGAGCTCTACTCGCAGAGCTGTTCTACGTGTACAGCAGCAGCTCTATCTGTGGGTGTGCGATGTACGATGCTGTACAAACAAGTCCGTCTGTCAGCTGCCGTTGTGTTCGACTACTTCCGTGTGCTTTGCATTTATCATAGTTTCTAAGCAGCCTGTACTCTTAATTAATAGTAGCAGTACGAGGTACTTGTAGTCTCCTAAAGTACGAGGTACCAGTAGTCTCATACTCCATATAAGGGCTATGATACGAGTGTGCGAGTTGGATACTGGTAAACTGGTACCTTGAAGTATGTACTGGTGTATAATATGGTATGATACATACAGTACCGGGTAACCTGGTACCAGGTATATGATACGCGTCCATTTCTGTGGCCCTCCGACCATGGCACATCATTACCAGGTACCTGTATGAAAAAAACAAAGAAGCATAGCATCATAGCATCAGCCGTCGATGTAAAAGTCAACTATTAAATACTAATAACTGAGAACTGAGGGCTTATTTCCGGACCGCCCGCAATAACAACACCGCTACCTGTTCTGTCGTATACCTGGTATACGATATGCTTCATATTATATATACAGCAGTCAGCAGTCAGTAGTTTTAAGTTTAAGCCATTCCCCCGCAAAAATGAAAACTCTCAGGAGGGACGATCCCGACCAGATTTTCAGTCTGCTGCTGCTGCTGCTGCTGCTGCTGCTGCTGTGTCACGCCTCGCACCTGTTGCCTCGACTGCTCACAGAGGCCGGCGGCGTAAGAACAGCGAGCGTCCCTGGTCCTCCTATTATAGCGTGCAGCACCACCGACGATGTTTTCCCCGTAAAATTTTCTGTAGTGTTTTCATGTTTTCCGCCGGGCGTACTACTCTGTGTGTTGTGGTTCGGTACGCTAACTACTACTGTCTGTACTCGCTACCCTAATCCTTGTTGTTTTAGATATCATACGGTCTGAGCTACGGCGGGAATACGCGCAGTACGAACGAACACGACAACCCCTAAATGCAGCGCCAGCGCGACGGTCTGATTACTAGTTGGTCGAGGCTGGCCTTTCGGCCGAACCGTTTTTTTTTTCAAACGCCACCGAAACACGCTGCGGAGCCCGCGACTGCCCCTGCCAACCTCGAGCCCCCCAAAGGGTTAGGGCTATAGGGCCAGGGTCAAGTCTGGGGCCGGCTTGGGTCTGGGCCGATATTTTTCGTTGACTAGGTTGCGCTGCACGAATGCGGGTGCAGCGCCGCGTTGCCTATAGGGGCTCCCAACGAATACACTGGCCCATGGGGCCGTGGGAGGCAATACGACGAACACACTGGGATCATGTGCCTCCGGCGGGGTTGCTCGTTGCTCACACAGAGTCGGTGGGTCGATAGAGTACGCCACCTGGACAAACACTCCGCTGTGAGTCCGGAATACAATGCACGTTCGATGCACCCGACTAATATTGTGCGATTTGATCCCTGGAATATTATGTCGCGTATGCTGATATAGCGTGCACCGGTGTACGGGTGGGAGTGGCGACGCACCACGACTAACGCAGCAGTGCGGCAGGCAGTGTTGTAAATCGCCCCCAAAAAGGTGCGATACGATATGTGCGATGTAATCGTGCTTGAAGAAAACTAATCGCGATTAATCGCAAACGAAAAATACTATCGCAATCGCGATATCCGGGCAATAAGTGGTGCTCCAGCGAGCCAAACGTGATAACAAAAACCCTAAGTTTGAGTATTCGTGTCAGAGTGTATAGGAGACACAAGTATTTGTAACACATTGAATTGAAACATAACTTCCATATTTTCCGAGGGCAAACGAAACAGGAAAAATATATGTAAGCAGCAGTGCTCCAGCAGGTTTTTACAGGGGGTTTCGGGGGCGTTTTCTCACTTCAAATTAGTCGTGATCGCGGCCCGTATTTTCGCGATCTCGATTAATTTATGTCGCGATTATGTCGTGATCGCAAAACGCGATTTACAACACTGGCGGCAGGGCAGGGGGGCCTTCGCTGCAGGCCATCGTATATAGCCTGATGTTGTGTACGTATATACTTCGCACACAGCTGCAAGTACAGAGCAGCAGAGTGTTTTCTCCCATGGTGTATTCTATTCCAGCGGCTCTGAGTGAGGAACAATCGTATCTTACATAGGAGGCACATTTTCAGGATTGTCAGGATACGGCATGCGGCATGCTCGCGGCGAAGGGGAAGGTCCCAGGCAGCAGTGCGGCAGGGCAGGGGGGCCTTCGCTGTAGGCCGTCGAATATAGCCTGATGTTGTATACGCATACTTCGCACACAGCTACAGTACGAGGACAGAGCAGCAGTGTGTTTTTTCCCATGGTGTATTATATTCCAGCGGCTCTGAGTGAGGAACAATCGTAGGAGGTATATATACATTCTCAGGATGATCAGGATACGGGATGCGGCATACACGTGCCGAAGGGGAAGGTCCCAGTGTGTTGGTTGTATTGCGCGTATCCCCGCCCTGGCTCCGACTACTGTACATTAGCATATTAGCATGCGCCATCTACTCCGGAATATTGTTAATTGTTACCTGTTAAATATTAAAACAACAACGAACACGGAATAACAGTATTTTGTCCGGCGGAATTAAATGGCAAAAAGTACGCGGGGAAGATCGCAGAGGTAACGGTACATGGGTACGGTAGTTGTTTGGCTGAGCCAGGTGTGTTTGGTAGGGAATGTAGTGCACTTTGGGGTGCCCGGATAGCCTACCTGGCCTACCCGGGTATCACCTACCAACAGGTTTATTTTACCTAAAGTATATTTCAGCCCTCCTATTATACCAAAGACGTACTACCTGGCATGATATTGTTGATAAAATAGCCGGGTAGCCTTTAGTATAGCGCCAAATACCTCTTGTACCAGGTGTATTATTGCCCGTCTTTTTACCCGCGGGTAGAACGGGGTAGAACTTGCCATGGGGTATTATATATTATATGTATTACGCACCAGGTGAGTTACAGCCCCCAAATACCATACCCGTCTCCCTATTACGTAATACTCTAAGTATGATATTTTGGATACTATACCCGGGTAGACTAGTCGGGTAGCTTCAGTATTGACCCCAAAACCATACCCGGGAAACTACCTACCCTGCTAAAATATAATACACCGTTAGTAGTTCGTGTATAAAGCGATGCGTTTATCCCCGTCGTCTACCTGCAGCGGGTGCAAGCGCAAGGGGAAAATAATCAAGTTATCAGGATGAGGCATGCGTGCCTATCCCCGTCGTGGCATCGAGTGAACCATTACTTGTACTATTTAATATTAGTACCAGTAGTGCCGTACTATTAATAGTGCGTGGACCATGACAGCGGCGGCAGGCGGCAGTACTGAATGGCAAAAGGGCCACAACAGCAGCAACCCGTCAAATATCAAATACAGCAGAGTCAGTACTCTGTAGTGTGTCGTGCTTTTTTCGTAGTCTCTTCATGTGCGCTGGCTTTTGTTGACAGCTCGGGTCACCTGGCTCACAGCCCCGGACCCTCCAGTAGTAAAGAGCTTACCACTTTTTCGATAAAATGGTTGTGACACACTTGCTGTTTACGAGACAAAGGGCTTAATGCTAGCCATTGGTTGATGGGGTCTGATTGGCTCAGGGTTAGGTTAGGGTTAGTTCTGTTTGTCTCGTACACAGAGTGTGGCAACCATTTTCTTGCATAAGTGGGGGGGTCGACTGGTCGTTCGTTCATTTTGCACCCTTTCCGACTTCCAACTGCTCCGACGCCGTTTTCGGGAACAAAAATTAACGTGCTAAGCTAATCTTCCCCCCGTTCCCCCTTCGCCTACCGCCTCCTTCACCTTATCAGTCTGGCGTCTTTCGCCCTCGAGGAGTTCGAGACGGCGCTGGAGGCGTTCCGACTGGGCCAACGAATGCAGGGGGTGGAGAAACAAGCCGCCACGGAGAGCGATCCCCGGAAATACCGCACGTGGATCCGCAAGTGCGAGGCCGAATTGGAGGCCGACGAAGGAGACCTGCAGGCCGCCGCTGTTGCCGCCGCTGCCCTTGCTGAAGATAGCGCCGACGCAGTCGCTGAAGTTACCGCCGATTCTGCAGCTGGTACTACCGGGGATGTCGTTACAAAGACAGGCACGCCTCCTCCCGTAGCGACGGTTACTACTACTAGCACTACCAGGGCGCCCGTTTCGTCGGCTCACGCGCACTTGCGCATCAAGTTCCAGTACTACCAAAGCCACGAGAAGGTTACGGTGGCTGTGCTGGAGAAGGGGCTGAAGGACAGCGAGGTTAGCGTGGAGGTCGGGGCGAAGCGGCTGACCGT
Organism: Costaria costata; assembly: GCA_036873775.1. Taxonomy (NCBI): domain Eukaryota; class Phaeophyceae; order Laminariales; family Agaraceae; genus Costaria; species Costaria costata. The sequence goes on from JAYJME010001555.1 coordinate 7,759, forward strand.
GAGGAGGAAGGGGAGCGGGTCGCTGCTCTTCGACAAGGTGCTGTACGAGGAGGTGCTCCCGGCCAAGCTTAAGACTCGCTTCATGGCTTCCAAGGTGGGTCAAGGGACGGGACGAAGAATACGGGGTCCGTGTCGGGATGGGGGGTGTTCTCCTATCATTGCGTGGCCGTAGTCGTGTGTCGGGATGAGGGAGGTACTGAGAAATATTATTTCGGTGTCGGCGTCGTGTCGAGCCGGTTCTTTTTTTAGTATTACAGGAGAGAGAGCTCGAGGAGGACATTTTTGTGGGTTTTACTTTTTGCGCGGGAGTTTTGGAGCGTGGGGGGTGTGCTGCGTGCGGTAACAGACGAAAACCCTTGGGTTTGGTCCCAAGACGTTTTTTGTTCTCTCGTTTCAGGTGTACTGATACCAATCGTACTTGTGGGAGAAACGACCTGGTATACGGGTAGCTATGTACTTCGTACGTATAATACACTCACGACCGTGTAAAGATGGCGTGTCTCCCTGTACGTGTGATATGACATGGTACCGTGTTGTTGTCGTCTCCTTCTCATTTTCGTCTCTTTTGATTTTTTTTTTGGCAATTGGCGCGCAGCTTCACCCCTCTCCCCTGTCCCCCTGTCCCTCCTCCGACTCGCCTTTGTTCAGCTGGAAGTAACCCTTACCAAGAAGTCCCCTGCGGAATGGCCAGAGCTGGAGGACACTTCGTCAACGGCAGTGATGACTTCTCAAGCGCAACCGACCGCACCGGCGCAGGCGACAGCAGACGCCTCCAACCCTGTAGCAGAACCTCCGACGAAGCTCGCCCGGCCGTATTCGAGCACGAAGAACTGGGACGTGGTAAGTCATCAGACGTTTTTAGTTTTCCATTCACTATTACGGGGGACCATAGTTAATAGGACCTACTGTAAACACAATAGGACCTACTGTAGACACCAAAACCTATGTATTTCCCATTTTTGCTAACAATGTTTGGTCCATAGTTAATAGGACCTACTGTAGACACGAAATAACCTACTGTAGACACCACACCTATATATTTCCCTAATTTTGCTAACACTATTTGGTCCATACTCGTAGTTATTAGGACCTACTGTAGACACCAAAACCTACATATTTCCCTATATTTGCCAACAACATTTGGTCCTATTTAATATGGTCCCCCGTAGTACCAGGTATTTATGACATGCATTCTTAGGGGGGGGGGAGTATCATCTGTGAGATGGAGGATTTCGTGAAAATGGTTGACACACCTTGTGTACGAGACAAATATAGCTAACGCTAAGCCAGTCATACCCGATCAACCATCGGTTAGCGTTAAGCCGTTTGTCTCGTAAACAGTGTGTTTCAACCATGTTCTCGAAAAAGCGGTAAGCTCTACTCGCACTGGATATTAGTGTATGACAACCATGTTCTCGAAGGAGTGGTAAGCTCTACACGAACTGTATTTCGTCGAAACTTCTCATCTTTGCAAGCTTTGTGGGATACTACGTATGACATACTATTACCATGACATGTGTTTGTGTGACAGGTAAGTGCTGTCGCGTATATGCATTGCGTGCTGTACACGATTGGACTGGGGTAAGTTTTTGTTGTTGCTGTTGTTGACGTGACGGAAGGTGGAGAAAGAGGTGCAAAAAGAACTGGACGAGGAGAAGCCGCAGGGCGAGGAAGCCCTCAACAGCCTCTTCAAGCAGATATACGGAAAGGTGCGCTTTTATAACTCGACGGGGCTGTTCACTGCTGTTTACGACGCGTCCCAGCTTCTTCGACAGCATGGTTGAAATATAGTACATAAAACTGTCGTTGGGAATTCGCGCAGCAGGCAGGATATTTGTAACTGCCGTGCGCTTGTGTGAGGTGCTGGACCCACAGTCGGTCGGTCGCTTCAGCCATCCCGAAAGGGGTCCGTCCCTTTTTTTTTGCTCCGTACTTCTTAAAAACTCACGTTTGCTCGAGGACGATGACCGCGGTGTACCGTTTGTCGCGCGCTCGGTTTGGTTCGAATTTGGAACTTAAGAGACCGTTCACGCGCAGAACATGCGGTGGTCAAGTTGACGGGCCGCTGCGGGCGGGTGGGTGGGTCCCACTACCACCTCTACCACAGCCCCCCCCAAAAGCGCAAAATGAAGGCGCAGCAAACCTGTGCTTTTATTGGTGAAAAGTTGCTTTTCGCACAAGACACATTCATTGTTTCTGAACGAACCGCGAGTTTGGGGAGGGTAGCTTTTACCACTCACCAGGCATTCGATGAAATGGTTGACACGCCCTGTGTACGAGAAACGTATAACTGACACCAGGCATTCTATAAAATGGCTGACACGCCCTGTGTACGAGAAGCGTAACTAACACCAGGCATTCGATTAAATGGTTGACACGCCCTGTGTACGAGAAACGTATAACAAAAACCCTAAGCCTAAGCCAATCTGACCCAATCCAGCAATGGTTAGTGTCAGTCGCTTTGTGTCGTAAACAGCAACAGTATGACAACCAATTTATCGAAAAAGCGGTAAACTCCCTACTGAGTTTTAGGCTATTGCTCTCACGCCCCTTGGTCTGTTCGTTGTCGCTGGGCCCTTGCTTGTTCTCGCCAGGCTTGGCTCAGACCGGGGAATACACGAGCCTAGTCCTAGTATCCCGGCGGTTTGCTGACTAGTTTTCCGCATCTGGTGCTGGTGGGCTGGTGCTTTTATTTCTGGTTGAAAAATTCAGAGGGGAAACCTGACGAAATTTAATTACAGCTGCCAGCATCAGCCACAGGAAGCAACCCCGGGATTCTGGGATATCCGAGCCTTATCGCACGGAGTTCCACGACTTGCGAGCTGCATTATCATTACGTGTACAGCGCGCGCGCAGTATAGTTTATAAATCTATAAATAAGCGGTTGATAAGACGACACTTTCAATAGGCGATTGACAAGACAATACTTTTCAATAGGAGGTTGATAAGATAACACCTTCAATAGGCGGTTGGTATGACAACACTATCGATAGGCGGGCGGGCGCTCGCACTATGTATCTATCGATATCATAGGCGATTGGCGAGACAATACTTGCAGTAGGCGGTTGACGAGATAACACTTTCATTAGGCGGTTGACAAGGCAACGCTATCAATAGGCGGTTGGCAAGACAATACTTACAATAGGCGGTTAGCAAGACAATACTTTCAATAGGCGCTTGACAAGACAATACTTTCAACAGGCGCTTGACAAGACAATACTTTCAATAGGCGCTTGACAAGACAATACTTTCAATAGGCGCTTGACAAGACACTACTTTCAATGGGCGCTTGACAAGATGAGACGCTTTTTTATCATTTTTTGTATCTGTGAGTCCCAACGGGGTTAAAAACCTTCGGTTTTTAGATCGACAACTAGTCTAATGTTTTGTTGTTATTGTTGTTGCTGTCGTTGATTTTTGTTGTTGTTGTTGTTGTTGTTGTTGTTGTTGTGTGTTTTGCTTTGCTTTGTAATGCCGCAGGCGGACGAGGACACGAGGAGGGCGATGGTGAAGTCCTACCAGACATCGGGGGGTACCGTTCTTTCGACCAACTGGGACGAGGTGAGTGAAGCGCAGGATACGCCAACGTGTTTTCTTCTTTTTTCTTCCCCCTTTTGGCGCCAAGCCCGTCATTTTTTGTCATCCCACTCAAGTCCGCCATTTTATTGTCGTCTTTTTTCCGCTGGCAAGTCCCCAGTCCCCACCCAAGTCCGTCATTTTTGTCTTGGCTTTGTCGCTGTAAACTCCCTAAAGGGCTGATAGAAGCTACGGCGTTACGCATAATTACGCGTAACACATGTCCGCCGTATACGTAACTGCATATTTTTGCCGTAACTTTAACCGTCCTCTGTCCCCGGTAGAAGAAAGCCCCCCAGAATACAATGGAAATCCATTTTTTTAATTCCACGGCCTTATGTATCTGACCCGGGGATGCTTAGTTATCGTCCCCGGTTTTTGCTGTATCTGCTGTACGTAACGACCAAAAGCTGATTTGGCTTGGTTACGCGTGAACTTTGGCCCTGGTTTTTGCCGTTGTAACTGCCATCCCTGGTTAGTAGTGTACCAGTTACACGGTACAACGACCAAACAATTCACACGTCGGACAGATCATGATTTGTATGATCTGTATGACCCGTATGATCTGTATGATCTGCATGATCTAGATCAGTGAGTTGGGACATGTTTATAGGCCATGCACATCCTAGACATCATCGCCTAGGAACGTGTACGGATCACACAGATCCACGTAAATCATACCAAATCAGAATACAAATGGGCTTCTACAAACCCGGCCACACGCACGATACAGCAAGATGACCACGCCCTGCAGATCGGTATTTACCATTTACGCAAACGTAAACGTAAACGTGTAAATATCAGTCAGATCCTGTAGGATCAGCCCCGTGGAAACTTGTCCGTATGTTGTTGCCGGTCTGGTCGTGTTGCACCTTCTTGTTTTTTCAGGTGGGCAAGGCGGATTACGAGAAAGAGCGGCAGGCGCCGAAGGGAATGGAGTGGCGGACCTGGGAGGGCGACAAGCCGCCGCAGAAAGATAGCGACGACGCCTAGACGACCGCTCTGTCCGGTACACCAAGCCTAGAGAAGCGCCCCGTCCAGTACCCTCGTCAGCAAATATGTCGGTTGACGGTCTACAGTAGTCTTGACCCGTCAAGGCCTCTACATACTTGGAAAACTAGTTTTAGAGTCGGGAGCCCCTTGACGGCTGTCCGTCATGGTGTCGGTTGGCGGTCTAGTCTTGACCCGTCAAGGTCTCCACATACTTGCTATAATTTTTTGTGTGGGGAGCCCCTTGACGGCTGTCCGTCAAGGGGTCGGTTGGCGGTCTAGTGTTGACCCGTCAAAGCATCTGCAAACTTGAAATGCTATTTTTAGTGTGGGGAATCCCGTAATGGATGTCCGTCACGGGATCGGTTGACGGTCTAGCTTGACCCGTGAAGGCCGCTCCAGACTTAACATACAAGTTTTAGTGTTGGGAGCCCCTTGACGGCTGTCCGTCCAGGGGCAAAAGTGCCGCCAACCGACATATTTGCTCGCCAGAGCCCTTCCTGCTGCTTCGTATAGTATGTACGGTACTGATGTAGTTTTGTTTAGGAGGGTCTCACGGGTGGGATGCGAGGCGTTTTTACTCACATCCTGCTGTAGCTTTTGAGAAGGGTGGCATGGTGGGTTGCGAAGAACTTCTGCTCTATTCTGAGGTAGGTTTTGAGGAGGGTTTCTTAATGTTGGGATGCGAGGAAGTTTTCCAAATTCTGCTGTACTTTTCGAGGGTTTCATGGTGGGACCTTCTATCTAAAATATTCTGCTCTAGTTTTTTTAGGAGGGGGTTCACGGTGGGATGTGAGGAACTTGTACTAAATTAGTTTTTGAGAAGGGTTGCTTCCATGGTATATATGATGCGAGGAACTTTTACGTTCTGCTGTAATTTCCTAAGAGGGTTTCATGGTGGGATGCGAGGCATGTGGAGGCGGCGACCTTACGCGCGCTGCGTCGCACGCGCGTTGCAGTCATAGCGTGATCAAGCACGACGTTGGACAACTAACTGCTGCGCGAACACAAGGAAGAGTGCTTACGTTTTGATACTTGGAGGCAGTAAAAAAGGAAACTATAGCGTCTGTTACTTCCAGTCTGATTTCGCTACTGGCCTGATTTTTTTGCTGTGAAGAAAAGAAAGTCCGACTACAATGCACCCACGTTCAAAGCCCTTTTTACAATAATGCACCCGCTTTGGGGGGGGGCATTTTTGACTTGGGAAATAGAGTAGACTAGTTTTCGAAGTAGCAGTACTATTAATAAAAGAAGTTTGATGACCCCGCTTGGGCTACATAGATGACGTTTTGAGCCATGGCTTGGAACTAGCTAGCGCTGTAGCTACAGCTGACTGTACAGCAAAACATATAATCAGAACCAAAGATGGCCCCCCGTAAGTTCCAAATACTTCGCAAGCGTGTTTTGCTTCGGATCGGCGTGCCAAGACAATGGGTTATGACTTATAGCAGGTATAAAATTCGATCTAAATCTTTCAGGGCAGATCGATTACACTCACTCCTGATCTGCAGCTTTCAGCGCAGATGTATTCCTGATCCGTAGGATGTATAGCTCATGTTTCCGGGTGGGAGCCATATAATCTGCACGATGATCTAGGACATGGGTTGGATCTGTACTGTACAAATCCTGCACGGCATATCACAACGGCAGGATCTAGATGATCTACTACTGTAGATCGTGATGTATCTGACGTGTGTCGTAATGGTTTGGTTTTTTGGAATGTTTCGAAACCACCACCGCATGTACCCACGCAAGACGTGCGTCTCGAGTTCGTATAGAAGTAGAGCTGGGCACTGGCACAGTATGTACTGGCAGTAGTAATCTACTGACTGATCCGGCCAGTATGTGCGCCAGTAGTTTTTATCTCACGCACGTCCAAGAACACGCCATAAAATATTACGGAAACCCTCCAAATGCGTTTCGGGAGGAGAGAGGGACGTTACTCGGCCAGTATACTGCTGCAATCCAGTATCCTGATTTTTTTTTTTACAGTACAATCGCTACTGACTGAGCCAGCCAGTGCCCAGCCCTATATATAAGGCTTGCGCGGCCGTCAGTCATGTCGAGGGGTGGGGCCTGGAGTTGGGCTACTGCAAAATCGTACCCAGATAGGCACGACGCGCGATTTTACAAAAAAAGGGTTCCATCACCATAATAAGAGATGCTATAGTAGGAGATCGCCCCCACACTAAAAACTAGTATAGTGGGGCCAAAAACAGGCCTTGACGCGCCCGCAAAGACCGGTCTCCTACGAGTATAGCATCTTCGATCATCATTCATCACCACGTGCATCTCCGACCCGAGCAAGAAACGGCTGGGTCTAAATCGACTCGCGCAACACTCAGATTCCGACCCCAGTAGAGTGCCCCCACCGAACCGAAACCGAACTCAACCGCACCGCACCGCACCGATCCGATCCGAACCGATCCGAACCGATCCGAACAGAACCGAACCCCACCCAAACGCCCTTCCTCCCTCCCCCCCCATTGATGAGGAAAGCCGGCGGTAACACGGTGATGATCGAGGGTGCCCCGAACTGAACAAAACCCCAACATAAACGCCTGCCGCCCCTTTTAGAGGAAACCCCTCCCCTTGTTCAAGAAATCCGGCGATAATACGGTGATATATTCGATGGTATCCCCCAACAAAAAACAAAAGCCGCACTCAAACGCCTTCCCTATCCTTTAGAGGAAAAACTCGGCGGCTCTTCTGCTCCAGATCGTTTGGTGATGGTTTTTGTCCTCAAATGGTCTGACGAGGGACGCGTGCTACGATAGAGGTAGCACTTTTGTGCATTTTTGTTTTTGAATGACGGGGGGCTCCTTAACCCAAATTCGTCGGCGGGTGTTACTCTTGTTTTGCAATATTATTTGTTTCTATGCCCCGCTTATGGGTTTTTTGTTGATCACATGTGTTGCACTTTTGGTTTGCTCCAAATCAGTTTTTTTGTGGGTGAATTACAGAGCACCTAACGTGAAGAGCCTCGGAAAATATATGGTGCACCTCTATCGTCGCACGTGTCGGAAGACTGGTCTCAAAACGCTGGCCGATGACGGTCTTTAGAGGCCGATAGCGCGCAAAGCTGCGGCTTTATTAACAGTCCGGACGAAGACGGTAACAAAAAAAACACACACACACGCTGATAAAGACACCTCTTTGTGGGGACTTCTGGATGCTATTGTAACCCCTTTGGGGCCCCGCGATATCGAGCTAACCAGTAATAACCTTGGTGTTGGCAACCGTCTGCAAGCAGCGTGAGCGCCCAGCAGGACGGGGAGGATCATGTTGCGCCCGAGCCGTACGACTCCTAGACATTAAACTCGGACACCAATTTGTATAATTCCCCAATCACACAGCAGTGGGCGTTAGGCGGTAATCTTCACTTTTCAGTGCCAAATTTTCCCCTCCGATGTCCCGAGAGAGTTAAATCGTCGTGTTTACCGTATGACACGCAAGGATAGCACACACCATGATGATGATTTCGAGCCGCCTTTCTCAAACCACAACACAACCAAAAATCTGGCTGCGGAATTCAATACCGTAGAGATGTGTCCATCGACGCATGCATCGCTCGGCTTTTGCACCCTCCCCGTTGTGCACAAACGCAACTTCGAAAATTGTCCGAGAGGGGGTGTTCTATCTTGCGCGTTACACGGTACTCGTAAAGAGTTTCCGATGCTTCGGTGCAGCACCCGCGCCCCTGTTCCCGCGGGGGGGGGGGGGGGGGGGGGGGGGGGGGGGGGGGGG
>JAYJME010001556.1:0-16068 GCA_036873775.1 Costaria costata
GCAAGTGGGAAGGCTGAGAGGCCAGGGTTGGGCAAACCGAGCAATCTCAGAACAAAGACAAACGTAAGTATGTCCATACCTGGTATACATGAAGTCAAGCCGTATAATATTTTCCGGTAGTTAACGCTACCGGCAATACGCATCCTTGGGATATATTATCATAGTTATGTATGTCATGTCCAGGGGACATCGTACTACTGTTTAGAACGCGCACTGTTGCTGAAGTAGAACAACAACCAGTGCTGCTGTCTTGCTGCTGCTGCACCTGTGACGAACGTTACGAATTTCGAGGGGGGGCATATTTGTCCTGGACAACCTGGTGTGGCTAGCCAGAGGCAGTTACCTGGAACATCGGCATGGAGCTAATCATGGATAGACGCTCGCTTCTCAACACAATGCCACCCGACCCAGAATAACCCTCATTTTGAGTTTTGCATCATATATACGTAATGCCCAGGGGACCTCGTACTGCTGTTCAGTACACACACGACTGGTGAAGCAGGACGACCATCATTGCTGTCAAGCTGCTGCTGTACACATGAAAAACACTACAGCAGTTTGTGGGTGGTGCCATAGTCCTGGTAGACCTGGTACGTTTGGAGAAGGGGTATCGTTGTCCTGGACAACCTGGTACGTGGCTAACCAGGAACAGCTACTTTGAAACTTTGAACATCGGCATGGAGCTAATAACAGATAGACGCTCGCTTCTAAACACAATGTCACCCGACCATGAATACCTCACATTTTAAGTTTAGCATCATACTTGTATAAACTTAATGGCCGGGGGACCTCGTACTGCTGTTCAGTACACGCACTACTGGTGAAGCAGGACGGCCATCATTGCTGTGATGCTCCTGCTGTACACATGAAAAACATTACAGCAGTTTGTGGGTGGTGCCATTGTCCTGCTAGACCTGGTACGTACGTACCAGGTAGCTAACCCGGGGTAGATACTACAAGATCGTCAACATGATGTGGAGCCAATCGTAGATAGACGCTCCTCAACCCAAGGCGACCGGACGCAGACAAACCTCACGGTTGTTTTTGCTCAGTACCTTAAGATATTATATCATACGTACGAGTACGGATGTTCATAGACTTTCTCGCGATGTACCTGGTAGCAAAGCACCCACTCGTTATACGTATACAAGTATACGCGTAGTAGTACAGAACATACCAGGTGGTTTTTAGATGCATGCACTCGGTATATACCTGGGGTGTAAAATACCAACGTATGTATATAGATATTCGTACCCCAAAGTAGTAAATGGTACGTACAGGAATGCACGTGTGCAACACTACACGTATCCGACGTTTCGATTGTTTGTGTGTTCAATGTGCACACGTCATCAACCAGACACGGCATGCCGCAATGATACCACCTCGAATAAAATGGGTGTCCCTGGTTATGCCGACCACTGACGGTATGTAACTACAGGTTGCGATATGAATACCAGTCCTGGTACCTGCTCGTACATATATATACATAAACAAAAACATACTGGGTACTCGTACCTGGTACCCGGAATTGTTTTGACGTTTTGGTTTTTGGAGAACCGTCGCCCACAACGCAAAGGTAACTCTCAACTCGATGACAGGTTCCGTGATCGTTTTGGAGCAGGTCTCCGTTGTTCACGGATGTCGCGTCAGCTCGCCACCCCCTTTCATTTCGCTGTCCAGCCGGGTAGCCGGGGCAGAAAAGGGAAGGAAGAAAAAGGGCTCAAATATCTGTCTTGGCTGACCAACCCAACGACTACCCCACGTCTGCTCACGCTTGCAGCAGGAACCTCGTGCTCGCTTGCGACCGAAGTGGGGATGTTGACCTGCACGTAGTGCCTTTCTGAAAAGGAATGGCCACGTGCAAGTCCTCCAAATCACCAAAATCAAGCATACCCTATCCCAGTCCCCGTTAGAGACGAGCCTCATTCTCCCTACCAATAAACCCTTTTCTGTTCGTTACTCCAGTAGCGGAAGCCGTTTTCGTCGTCAACGTACAAAACTATTCAACTACAGGTGGAGCCCGCTCACGTTCGTAGAAGAGCAGAGACAATCTATTTGGTGTTGCAGGTATTGATCGATGTGGGAATGACACTGTCTTTGGCGTCGCCCACCTGCAGCACTGCAAGGAATATCGCAGCTACCTTTCATGCAAAACATAGACGACACTAACGCGGTATGGCACGACTCGATGCACAACCCAAGTTCCTACCATGCGAGGAAGGGTCGTAGCCAGTAGAATTCGTCCCTTAAGCTCGTTCAAGATGCTACTGCAGTTACTACTGTACCTCGCTCATGCGCGTAAGAGAGCAGGGACAATGCCAATTATCTGGTTGGTACGGGTCGTTGAGAGAATAGTACTGTCGTTTGTGTGGTCCACCTGTAGCACTTGCAGGCGTATCGCAGCTACCTGTAAAACGAAGACACTACGAGCGACGCGGTATGGCATGGCTCAAGGCAGATTTCCCGCGCCTACCACGCAGACCGTGTCGACTAAGGAAATGCAAGCTACTGCAGTACCAAAAGATAATTAACGCTGCTACTGCTGTTATTAGCTCGCTCACGCGCGTAGGACAGCAGCAAAGTTGACATATTCTCTGGTGGGTACTGGTCGTTGTGAGGATGGTATTACTGCCGCTGTTGTTCCATCGTTGAGCTGCAACACTACCGGACATGTCGCAGCAGCAGAGCACGGCTCCTTGCAGCTGTGCGCAGCTCCATGCAAAAAAAAAAACGCCACCAACGCGGTATGGCATGACTCAACGCACACTCTCTGTAACTACCACGCGAGGGGGGGTCGACGAAGTCAGTACAAGCTGTTTCCAAAGCTCGCTTACGGTACTGGTGTTATAGTTGGAGATCGTATACGTTGCCTGTAGCTGCCTCTAGTGCTTTTTGTGGAGCAAGTTTTAGTGTGCATTGCATCAACAACGTCGATGTCAGGTTTTGGTTTTGGATATCTGAGGTCCGACTACGCCTACTCCACGGACACTTCATGGCAACAGCTCGTTCATTTCGCAATGCAGAGCCCGACACTTGAGGGGTGCCAGGGACATGCACTACAGTATTACGGGAGACGATAGTAAATAGGACCAAATATTGATCGCAAAAATAGGGAAACTTATAGGTTTTGGTGTGTGCAGTAGGTTCTATTGTGTCTACAGTAGGTCCTATTAATTCTGGACCAAATATTGTTAGCTAAAACAGGGAATTACATAGTTTTAGTGTCTACAGTAGGTCCTATTGTGTCTACAGCAGGTCCTATTAAGAATGGTCGCCTGTAATAGCGCCGACCGGCCTCGCGCGCAGCGCCGGAGTAAGCAGCAGTAAAATGCCATCCAAGCTGTGAGGATATGTAGTGTTGAGAACACCGAGTGTTGCCAATATTAGCGCCTGACCCATTTGGTGTTTTAGTTTTTCTTGTGCCCATTTTTTCGGGATGGCACGTGCCCAAGTAAGCAAACTTTGGCACCAAGTTATGGCCATGTCCCCCTGTTATTCCACCTGTTACGGCCGGTTTATGTTTGATTTTGTCGGTAATGCATGCGCACAAGAGCGAAAGATGTCAGCAGGTTGCGCCAATTTTCCGCCGCTAAGTCAATCGATTTTTGTGTGTTTAAGTATTTGGCGCAGCTCGCGGCTCACAACGCCGACTGGGCATCTTACCCGCGGGCTGTCAACCTACCCAACAACCAAACTAGGGGTCGAATAGGCACCCTATGCCACATTTCGCTTGTTTTGCCACCCCTATGGCCGAAAATCGCGTGTTTTGCCACCCCTTTGGCCAAAATTAATACTTACGGCTTGCCTTCGGCACCTAGAGCTAATCATGGCCAAAAATATGCCCACCAAATGGGTCAGGCCCTAACCAGTATACGGCTGCTTCTTCTGCTGTACTACGCGTGTATATCATGGATCAAACTTCGACCACAAGGTCGCAGACTTTTCGCCCTGGTGCTGCCTGCCCGCCATTGAGTCCGTCACCGAGTACAACGGACATGCTCCCCTCTCCTATCACGCATGCTAAGCTGGCATTCAGCCAGAGCCACAGAGTTTCGAAGCGCCGGCGCAAGCGCGTTGTTTCGCTCGTGCACTTGGTGATTTTGCTGGCTGTGTTGTCCAAAGCAAGCACATTGACTCTACCTGTTCCTTGTTCGCGGATATTAAAATCCTTCATCACCATGGTACTGAAAATAGAAATGATAAAACTTTTCCCCACAGAGCCGAATTTCTGGAAAATATCTCCGACCTTGTACCTGATACTCGTATATGTATATACACAGCCTTCCGTGCTCTCTTCGAAGAGTGAGCCTTACCTCTGTTCAGTTATTTCCACCAGGTCGAGCCAGTACCGAGTCAATGGCTGCAATGCAGGCTGTCCGACGTTGGCACATCTCAATAGCGAGGGCGGTAAAGGCCTTGCTGTTGTGTGTAGTCGATCACGAGACGGGAAGGAGTGGATGTTTTGGGTTTATGGAAACAATGATGGCATATCTGGTCGGGGGTTGGGGAAACGATTTTTCCGCAGTTTGCTGCGTGGCCGGCTATGAGGCTGTGGCTCCTCTACCCACCTACCTGGTATCAAACTCCCTCTTGCTATCTGGCGCGACCGAGCAAGACACCCTGCCGTGCATCCATCGCTTCGACGTTGCTCCTTCTTGTAGGCTTCAACAGTGAACAGAGGTGAGGGTAATCGTGCCCAATAAATTGAGTTTTGCTGTATATTTGTCACACCAAACTTGGCCGGCCGGTCTTGCTTACACTCTATACTATGTTGTGTGCCGAGGCTCTGTGCACCAGGGTCAAGGAATCCTGCCAGGCGTATTGTGGTGGTTGGGTGTCGCACGTGTCGCAAATTAGCCTGTGTGTCATGGTGGGCTGGGTTTCTTCTTGATGAACTGGTCGGTTTCATTTTTCACGGATGTCTTTGTTGGGGTACGTCAGGTAGTCAGGTACGACCACGACTTCACTGGACGGGAACCATGGTAGCCACACCGGGATTTTACGGGATTGATTGTGCCGGACCAATTTCACGGGATGGTAACTAGCTACGTAGCTACCGCAGGAGTTCATGGTGTTCTGAAGCGGGAGCTGGCCATGCTGGGTATTGTACTTGCAGACGAAATCGGCGGAACCAATCGCCGCGTTTTCTTGTTTTGGTAAATGGCGAAACACCAACACCAAGAACAAGTACATTTACCATTATACCTGGTACCAGGTATTTCACTTGTTTGTGTGTTGTTTTTTTTGTGCATACCCCATACTGGTATATGTACCCGTCGACATCGATCACACTGCTTGTTGAGATACAAGCTCTATGGGAACAACTACGAGGCAGAGAAACATCGGAACTGGTATAGAATACCAACACATTATTGGCACAAAACACAATGTCGCAGTCCGGGGTGCTCCACTTTTGAGCCTGAAACAAGATCAGGTTTGGACTCTGTACTTTGTACGAGCACTCGCACCTGGTTTACGCCGTGTACAAGTAATGAACACACCAGACGAGCGCTTCGGTTGGACAAGAATACATGTATATAACATAGTGCTGCAGTGAGAGCTTCACCGCTGAGGGTTGACATCCGCTTGCGGCTCCGCGCGTGTCCTTAACCCTTTAATACCCCAAAAAAGTATACCCCCCTATAGCCAAGTAGTTTTGTCCCCAAAAACCGTTTCCGGCTCCAAAGGGGTTAATGGTAAAAATTGCATGGCAAGCTGAAGCTGCAAAAAAACGACTGTACTGCCAATGGGGGAATTTATCTACGGTACAGTGATTATAAATAGGAGATCGACGGTAGGGTCTATATTTTGTGTTTCGAGAGGGAAAAACTTATCGCTTGGGCGGCAGATGTACGATGATGAACAGCAGCAGAATAAGTTAGAGCATTCTTATCGAACTCGTACCTGGTAACTTCGAGCACTGGTACTCTGTCCGAAATCAGATGGGTGGGCAATTCAATAATGCTACGCTTTGCACTTTGTTTGCGTAAGTTTTATAGTATAAGTGCGCACCCCTTGCTCGGAACAAAGGGGTGTGGAGACAGGGACGAACCCCCCCCGGGGTTGCTGCGTCGGCAACCCCACGCTAGCATCCGTAAACTCGAGCCAACTCCAACCCTCACTGGCAATGTCGAACTCTCCACGCCAGCGTCCAACATGGGGTTGGCTCTATTTACGAACACATCCCTGCGACCTTCCCCCCCTACTTCTCACTACACATGGGAAGCGCATTTTCCCCCCACTTCTCTTTTTGCTTTGTGTAATTTCGCCACCAGCTGAACAGTGAGCGTGACAAAATTATGGATCGTCGGTTCCCCCGAACAGTCGCAGCAGTGGGATGGTACGTGATTGTGGTCGTGATGGTGTCCAGAAGGCGCGATGTCAGGCGCACACTACTGCCCTCCCAGCTTGTTACTGCAACATCAGCAGCTATCAGCACCTGCAGCAGATTATTGGAGGCCGTTGGTGGTGTATGGTTGATGAAGGCGAAGAATAGGGGTATATACACTATTTAATAAGTATACATGCATACATGCGTTGTGTGGGCACCCCCATATCTATCTATTCATGATGATGGTGGGTTGCATGCCCAAAGCAACACGTACGTACTGCTGGTACCTGTCTCTCTGCTGGCTGCGAGTGCTGCTGCAACCACAACAACAACTTATACCTCAACAGCGGAGGCGGAAGAGGAGAAGTATAGAGTTTCACGGTGCGGTTGCTCATGTTGGAGTGGGTGGGTGTGGCGGCGCTTTGCATCGCCAGCTGTCCCTATCTGTATTTCCTCTGTCATGCATCGTAGGCCCCAATACATACAACTATAAATAGAAACAGTACACCGTGGATGTTTCACCTCATACGCATGGTGTTGCCTACTGCTGCTGCTGGGCGGCATGGTCACAACGATGTATGATAGCCTTTATATTGTATCACGTTATCTACTTGTACACTCTGTCTGTTCTACTCAGCACCAGTGCAACCGAACGTCTGACCAATGACGGCCATAGTGCCATCCGAAATGCTATGCATGGCTCGAATTTCATTGGTCCGTTGGATGAAATATTGTACAACGATTACGGGCGACGTTTTGTTCATGCAGGAACGTCTTACAACACTCTGATTGTTGGCGCTATTATCCTTGGGTCACATGGTAGCTAGTAGACTATTCAGCAACAAATAACTAAACTTACGATTACTCAACTCACAACACGTCCAACAGAGCCACTTCTACCGGGTGCCACAACCAAGATATCTGCTCTTACAGCACCACCTTCCTTGGCGGTGTAAACTTGTGTACGGGACGTGATCGAGCTTTACTTGCGACAAAAGCTGGCTTGTGTAGTGCTTGGAGTCGAGGGCGCCACTCCATTTTGGCTTTTGTATGACCCAAGTAAATGGGGCGAGACTCGCGAAATTACCGCCCTTCAAGTGGTCTACACCGTATATCAGGGACAAATAATGGACATTGCAGGTTGCAGTGTTTACGGTTCAAGCGGTTATGGATACGCTTACCACGGCTTCCTGGCTCTCCGACCTGCACGGCATACAAGTGACAAGCACAGGCGTACTTGTCGAGTTTATGTCGCGTCCACAAAGCGGACAGGTGACACTACTGATCCTGGGTGGCCCTGCCTTGGGCGAGCCTTGCCAGGTAATGCGTCCACCATGGCAGATGCTAGTGACATTAGTTCATGACCATGCACTTCGTGTATTTCGTGTATCGATCGGACTTTGTCCTATATCCAAATTATGGCCCCTCCGCCATCCGGGCCGCGCGGCCCGTCTTAAATCTATGTTGGTATTCATATTTATGTAAAAAAAGACCCTACATTCGAGAACAGGCTGGTATAAAACAACAGCATCACCAAGTAGGAAAGCAGCAGTACGGTGAAGCAGACAGCAGCAATAAAAGTACGATACGTACATCTCACATAATGTCGTGCTATTAGTACATGTTGCAGTTAGTTGCCGTACTACAGGAGTACCTTCCTGCAGCAGCCAGTCATCGGTAGTGCCGACAAGGGTACAGTGGTGCCAAATACAGGGTAGATATAATCGTCGCACGTATTATATATACGTACGTACACGTAGACTTGATACTCGAATGATAAACATATTTTGCTGAGAGTACTCATGTACTCGGTGTCGAGATATTTATGTAACGGTAGTGGAGGTTTCAACAGAGACAACAAGTATGTTTCTCTGTCGAGCTTTCCTGGTTGAGAGGTGCTCGCGCACTTCTCTTCGTGTGCCTCTTCTTCTTCCCCTTGTACGACGAATAATATGTATATATACCCTTTGCGTTTCTACATCATGAGGGCCCATCTTTGAGCCTGTCCCAGCACCACCCTACAGACTACGAGGCAGTTCATCACGCTAAGCACTGACTTTTCATTATACGTATCATATGAAGACGGTGATATGTACCAGGTAGCTGTTGCGGTTTGGAGCTGAAAAGGTAACAACAGTGTCTACTGTGAGTCGGAAGTGTCTACTTGCCCCCCCCCCTCCCTCCCCTCTCCCCATTTGCGACTGGTATGTGTTTAACCGAGCACACGTAGGGCGGCATGAGTACTATGCATTGAATACTATGCTGTACTGATATATACGCGTTCTCGGATTCGATGGTGATTTATTGCACGCTTTGTAGAAAGGATGCTCAAAGTATATGACACTAGAAGTACTTGAGAGAGGTGAACAATGCCATAGAGAATTGACTGGAATGTTCAGCTGTCATTACATTTATTGATGAGATGACACTATACCTACACTGAAACCAACATAAAACAACTGATAACCCCGACTTGGCTTTTTTTCTATTATTTAGACTGGTACTGAATATTATGCTGGTTCTGGTTTATGGAGATCCTGTTAGTAAGTAGACTCTGGCTCTGGTTGTGGTTGATTCCGAGACTCTTGTTTGAGTTGACTTTTCCTAGTCTTGGGTTATGGTTCTGTTTTCTAGTTTTTATCTCTTGTCGTTTAAGATACTGAATTTGACATTTTATATTTTAGGTCTTGGTATTGGTTGTTTTCTGAGTGTTGGAGTTTTGAAGTGGAGATTCGAGACCCTGGTTTTTTCTGAGGATTGCACCTATACGACGTGAAATGTACCCGTTATGTCTCAGCAGACTTTAACATCCGGACCGGTATGCCCTACCACGGCTATAACACTCGATGATAGATATCCGTACGGGGGAATGGGAGATTGCGTTTAAGAATTAGGTTTTACACTTGTTTCGGCTCTATTCCACTCAGCTGATGACCGTTTGATTAACCGGGCAGAGTCCCTACCTACGACGGCCGAGTGTTGATTACTGAGCTGATATTGGAGTTAAATCCAGCATAGTTTAAGATGAATTTGAGATTCTGGGTTTTGATTTTTGAGGTTTCGGTTTTGAGATAGAACTTTGATATTTGATCCTGAGATTACATTTTTTGAGATTTGATATTACATTTTGAGCTTCTGGTTTTACGCTTGTTTCATCTCTACTTCACTCTGCTCATGATCGTTTGATTACCGGGCAGAGTGCCTAGTTACGGCGACTGAGTGTTGACTACTGAGCTGATGTTGGAGTTGAATCCCAGTATAGTTTAGATTTTGGTGAGTTTGTTTTTTGGATCACCGTGATGTTATGATTGATGCCACGTATTTTATCCCGTCCACCGAGCGGGGAGGCTGTTGAGAGTACTCATGTACTCGGTGTCGGGATATTTATGTAACGGTAGTTGGGGTGTCCACACAGACAACAATCATGCTTCTCTGTCGAACTTTCGATGTTGAGAGGTGCTCCCGCACTTCTCTTCTTGTGCCTCTTCTTCTTCCCCTTGTACGACGAATAATATATCGATACCATTTGCGTTTCTACATCATGAGTGCCCAGCTTTTAGCCTGTCTCAGCACTGCCCTACCCACCACAAGGCAATTCATCATATTTAGCCTAAATGTCGATATACCAGCCGGGACCCTAATTGCGTAAGACCATAGTCTAGCCCCGAAGTAAAGAGACCTCGTCTTTTTGGTTTGGCGTGCGCAGACACATCCAGCTGGTATCGGTGGCATGACCACGCTCTCGAGGAGCAGCAACAAAAAATATCGCAGAACCTGTGTTGACATCTAAGATTTGATCCTCTCTTCTGACTTGTAAGATAATTTCAGCAATGATCAGGCCGTACCAGCTAGGGGATCGGGTAAATAAAAGCAGCAGATTGTATAAAAATAGGAGAAAAACGCATTATCCGCCGAGACACGGCACAAGCACGGCCGAAGCCACCGTTGGCAGAGTCGGGGGAGGCGGCCGCGATGAGACATGACAAGGAAACAGCAGACGGAGAGGTGGACTGCATCTCGAGGTCGCTCGCCTCCGCCCTGAAACCTGGTCCAAAAAACGACCTCGAGCGCTGACAGCACGGCCGTACAGTTTCCTGTCTAGGTTCCATACGAGCTGTTGCTAGAAACTCGCGAAGTAGGGTATTTGAAAATATGGTCAAGTCGTTTGCGTCGCTGTATGGTGGATGGTTGTTCTATGGACTACGTAGTGTGAAAAACAAACTGAGAATTGGAAAGAAGCATTATCATAAAAATAAATGAAAAATCACAATGGCACCCACCACAGACACAGAAGAAGAAAACACCATAAATGGAAATGAACAAGACACCCAGATGGTATCGGGTCTATGTTTGATGAAATATGTGAGAGGTTATCCTGCGGCATTTTGCCACTACGGCATTTGAACCCCGATTCTTGGTGCATGTGGCTGGGTAGCTGTGTGATGCCCCGATAGCTCCGCTGCTGTTTCGTATACGAATCGTTCTGTTGCTGTACGCTTATCATCCTCGTAGGCACACGACAACACCACGCTCCTAAAACACTCGCCAATATATACGATACATGAGGCCTGCATATTTACGGTATTCCCTTGAAGCCAATGGCTTTCGTACAAAGGATTATCGGGAAAATCCGCTTCGAGGACGTCGCGCTTTGCTCGCTCTCCAGCCACCGCCGCCTCGCGTTGCTGTTGTTGTATGGTGACACGTTGTACCCTCCTTGTCTTGTGCATTCCCTGCTGCTTGTTGTTGTTGTGAAGAAAGTAGGATCTCGCCGTCGGTACAACGTCCAGATGATGATGTTTCATGTCAGGGTATCAGCTGCTGTAAACGTTTGAGACGATTAAACAAAATGAGGAGAGCATTAGCAGCAGCTGAGCAACACTAGCAGCACCAGCACAAACACAACCTGCGGCGGCGTGAACATTGCGAGAAAGCCTAAAAGCTGAATATGTTCGTTGGTGGGCATCGTACGAATCAGGAAACCGGCTTCAGTCAGCCGGGAGGCCGTGTCTGCTTCGTTTTGCGAAAATTGTGGAAATATCAATAATCTGTATACATTTGTCGGTGGACGTGGTACGCTTCAGGAAATCTGGCGTAGCCACCTCAACACGGGTGCCAACCTTTAGCCTCCGTCAAAGTTAGTAACTCAAGTTCGTTTGTAATAAGTTGATACGAGGGGGATTTTTCGGGAAGGCTGGACAACCGCCGGTGTCAAGCTCGTTTGATGCCCAAAGTGTTGCCAGCATTTCGGCTAAGAATAAAGATCACGCCCAATGCCAAGAGTTCCGTGTACGTTACACACCTAGGTCAATAATAATTACTCTACTGAGCATAGCTGTTGCACAACTGCTGCTGTTGTTGCAGTAGCGTCGCCAACTTCGCGAAGTGAGGGTCGACCGCACCTACTACCTCCGCCTACCCGCTGCCGACACACGGACAACAACAAAACAAGGCGGCAACAACGACTACCTCCTGTACTGCTGCTACTACTGCTCCTGTACGGATACGTATGTTGGTCTCATTATGTGCCCGACACTCACACATATTATGGGACTACTCCACAGCGCCTGTTGTTATTGGTTGTAGCCACGCCTATACCGTGCGAGGTAAGACCAAACACTTCCATATTGTTCACCCGTATGAACCGCTGCTTCAAGAGACATATTAGGGTTGTTTTTGGAAACCCTCGATCTAACGGATGTGATCCTTGGCCTTCGAGCCCTCCAGTGTAGATCAACCCATCTTGACAGCTGCTCCTGTACGTAGCTCAGCCGATAGGTTCGATCACAATTACTGCTGTAAATGCGTAGCTCATCAGAATGGTTCGATCACAGCTGCTACTGTGGTACATTGTGTTCAAATATATCATGCACAAATGGATGACTGACCAATAACGGCCTTCGGAGGTAAACACAGAGTCGTGGCGAGACGAGGTCGGGCATGACCGATGATGATTAAGACGATGATATATCACGATGCCTTTGGACTAGGTTCACGACCAATCCCGAGTTTGTGTGCGTGGTGTTCCAGTATAATCCCAGTCGGTAGCCTCATCGCAGCGGATGTCCTTGCGATGTGTGTTGTACACTAACGGGACTCAAAACCTGTTAAAATGTGATGATGCACACTTTTATAGCTATCCGATAACGGCCGTCAGAGGCCAACACACAGTCGTGGCAACGCGAGCTTAAAGCCTGACCGATGATGATTACGACGATGATAGATCACTTGGAATGGGCGCTCGTTGGACCAACAAAACTTATGTCACGATGAACTGCAGATAGTTCAGATGCGGGTGTGAAGAGTGAATTCGAGGGTATACAAACTCGTCTGTTCTTCTCGTGTCTATGATATCGTTCAACTACTTACGCCTCGTACGTACCATAACGTATTCAGAAGGTCTGTAGCATCTCACTAAAAGATCTTCCAAACATCCTCATACCGTAATATCTCCCCACGTACCACACTTGTTAGCTATGCAATGGGTATCTATCTTTCACTGATGTATCTCGCAGGGATTATATTCTTTATCACATTCCGGCATGTAAAACAGTTTGATCGATCGTGCGATAACCGTACGAGTTGTCAAGGAAGCCTGGATGGCATGTGAGTTCGAGGAGAGTACCTATCCAGTCCTAGACATCGAGCCCCACAAATGCCGGCATAGCTGGCGCTCCCCGAGGATTGGATGTCGCTCAGGACATTCCCGATGAAATTCGCTACTTTGTGGCCCTTGATGTGCGGCGATACGCCAAGTCACCGTCTCAGGAGAATTTTGGGGAGATCCCGTCGTCGATTCCGACGTCGAGTCGCAGTCGTACTGAGCTGGCGGGTCCGCGCCCTGGTCGCCGCAGCGGAGTCGGCAGCACGCCTCCGCGAACAAAAATCGAGAAAAACCGGTCCGCGGCAGGAAACGTCTGACAAATACAACAATAGTCAGCTTCACCTGAGGTCTATATTTTGCACATTTGTATTTATCGCTAGGAGCTCTCGGAGCAGGTTTTTTGTAACAGCCCTTACCTTGTGTGCGTTGGTGGATGTCGACAGCTGGTGGACGGCAGTTGTTGAAGATTTTGTTTTCTCATACACCCTTTGATGGTACTGATGTGTGATGTTGCTTCTCTGAGCTGTTCTTGAAAAATATATCTGTCGGACGTAGATACTGGATGCGGCGATTTGGAAAGGGGCCCCCGCTTTTAGGCGCGGTGAGAATGCCTAAACACTCGTTCGACTTAATGATTTATATTGCGACAAGAGGGACTGCCATGGCAGCCCGGCTTGCTGCTGGAAGATCCTCAATCCCGCCATATTTTTGCCAACCTCTCCGCAATTGACAGGTGTACCACGTCAGCCGGGCACCTCCTTGACTGTGTTTCACGTACTGTTTGATCTTTCCTGGGAACGTTCATATCACAAGTCTGCCGAAAGGATGGGGCGTTGCTACCATGACTCCTGTACGAGGTACGCGAGCTTCAACGTCGAAGGCAGTACAACGACGGCGTACTGCAAGCAACATGCTGAGGACGGCATGGTGAACGTCCATAACATGCGTTGCTTACATGACTCCTGCACAAAGACTGCGAACTTCAATATCGAGGGCAGCAAGAA
This sequence comes from Costaria costata, assembly GCA_036873775.1. Classification (NCBI taxonomy): domain Eukaryota; class Phaeophyceae; order Laminariales; family Agaraceae; genus Costaria; species Costaria costata. The sequence goes on from JAYJME010001556.1 coordinate 13,940, forward strand.
GGGGGCGTTCTGTAGCCGACATGCTGACGTCGGGATGATGAACGTCCGCAGTAGGCGTTGCTCCCATGCCTCCTGCATGAAACAACCATGCTTCAATTTTGAAGGTTACACGATAGCGGCGTATTGCAAACGACATGCTGACGATGGCATGGTAAACGTCCGCCGCAAGTGTTGCTCACACAATTCCTGCGCGGCGTACCCAAGCTTCAATATCGAAGGCGCAAAGGCGGCAGCGTACTGCAAGAAACATGCATTGGACGGCATGGTAGTCGTCCGCAACGAGCGTTTCTCACCTGACTCCTCCTCAACGAAACCGAGTTCCAACGTCGAGGGTAGCAAAACGGGGGCCGACTACCGTCAACATGCTGGGCAGGGCATGGTTGACGCGAATGGCAGGCGTTGTTCGTATGAATTTTGTACGAAGTTCCCGAGCTTCAATGTCGAGGGCAGCAAGTCAGCGGCCTACTGCAAACATCATGCTGAGGACGGCATGGTAAAAGTCTCCAGCCGATATTGCGCACATGACTCGTGCACGAGGTTGTCGAGCTTCAATATCGAGGGCAGCAAGAGGGCGGCGTACTGCAAGCAGCATGCTAAGGACGGCATGGTGAACGTCCGCGGCAAGCGTTGCTTACATGACTCTTGCCCTACAACGCCGAGCTTCAATGTCAAGGGCAGCAAGACGGGTGCGTACTGCAGTCAGCATGCTGGGGACGGCATGGTTGATGTCCTCCGCAAGCGTTGCGAACATGACTCCTGCACGAAGAAGCCGACGTTCAATGTTGAGGGGAGCAAGACGGGGGCGTACTGCAGGCAACACGCTGCATCCGGTATGGTGGACGTCCGTAACAAGCGTTGCTCGCATATCTCCTGCCTCAAACGGCCGGCGTGGGGTGTCCTGACTGATGGTACGGCCACCGTTTGCACCCAACACAAGGGAGGTCTCTCTGGCAGCCCGACGGTAAACTTCGAGGCGTTGTGCAAGGTCACCCGTTGTCGAAAAAAATCGCGCTGGGGTCTCGAAGGGGAGCAGCCTACCCACTGCCTTGATCACGGCCCCCTCCAGGACGGGCTTGTTCGTACTGTCGGGACGGATCGCATCAAGGGGGGCTATTTCCGTAGTATTTCGTACCATGCAGTGAGGGGTCGCTCCGTTCACGTCAATGCTGAGTCTTTGTTGTGAAATGTTCTACCAATGAGACCACAACACATTGTGCTTGTAGTTTTGTGGTCGCCTGAGGTGTTCGATTTAGGGAGAAATGAAGGTCCGCTACGGTAGACCTTGCTATACGTTGAAGAGTTTACTTTGGCGGTTCCCCTATTGTTGCCTTTTAGCTGTAGAGGCGGGTTGACTTTATCATTGTTTAGAATCAATCTACCTTTCCGGTTCCCACTACGGCAATCAAAGGGACATGTGGCGCAGGTATGACAACGTGGACACTAGACAGCAGTTGTCTATTAAGACGTCCCTATTCCAATGTTTTCTTTTTATGTGGCCAATAGTTCCAATTAATAGACACGCTCTGAAGTCAGTTACCAGGGCAAACTATGTTACCGTGTTTAGCGCAATAAACCACCTCGGGTGATACGTATTTTTGTTTTGTCTATTTTTTACTACCAGGGGCGGTGTTCTCTAGTCGGGTGCTATCTCACGAACTCCGGGGATAAATGGCATGCTTCATTTGAGTTTTTCTGTTTTTTCCATCAGGGGTGGGTTCTCAGGGGGGGGAGTAATATTGGTGGTAGATTAGAGTAGTACGTTGTGGAATATGTGATACATTTAGCACACACACCTAGGAAGCAGACTGCGTGACAGTAATGGGGGTGATACAGTAACTGGGATAATTGGTACATTGACATTGATGGGAAAATTATAATACAATAATAATTATGATTATAAAAAGAGTAATCTCTAAGGAGATATTTTATTCTGAAGTTCTTAAATTGCTTAGTTCAATCAATCCACTAAATAAATTAAGACCAAAAGAATTAGAATTACTTGCAGAACTAATGAGACAGAATGATGCCAATAGAGATTTAGATAAAGATAAAAGAAGAATCTATATTTTCTCTACTGAGAATAGAAGGAACATTAAGGAAATTCTTAATTGTTCTGCTGATGCGCTAAA
>JAYJME010001557.1:0-16064 GCA_036873775.1 Costaria costata
ACGAGGTCGTGTCCAATTCCGCTAATCGACCTCTGCTCCCTTAACATCTCCATCTCCCCGTGAGCGCTCAGCACGACGTCCGTAAGATTCTAACAGGTCAACTCTGGGATGGCGAGCAAGATGCTCGTTTGGACTCCAAAAACAGGCGAAACGTTTCGGACATACTGCTGGTTATCTTCAATGTCCGTAAATGACATGCCAAATCCCGTGGCAAACTACCGTGGGTCATACCTCGGTTCATACTTGGTAAACACACACACCGCGTTCGATTAGCCGTTGTTTTGTCTTTTGTAAGGAACATTTGCATTGTTGTTTTGTCATTCGTAACTCTGTTACGGTAGATTCAGCGCGATCCCGCGGTTCCGCGGGATTATCCCGAGGAAAGGCCTGGTAATATATTCGGAGTATTTTCGCCGTTTCATGTCATATTCTAGAGGGATAGCGGGGACCACGTTCTGACCCGTTTAGAACGCAGGGCGAATTGTGGTTCTTTGGGAGGATTAATGGAGGGACCTCCCAGATAGATTTGTTCGAATGAGGAAATACTCAGCAAGCGGTTGCGATGGTCAGAATGGTATGTATCGCAAGCAAATGGTAGAGGTGATGGACGGACACTGGTCGTGACATATTTTCTGAATAAGTGTACACCTCGGAAGTACATGGTATATCCTGCAGTGTTCTTTTGATGAGGTCAGGCGTTTCCCGGAGTCGAGAGTAACGGTAATAACCAGACCCAACTGCACTTTGTGTATAGAAACCGCACATAGACAACCATTGACCATAGAGGAGTATGAGCAGAAACTATGGTTATCGCCTAGTCCAACAATGCTTTGCGTAATCAAATAAAAAAGAACCATCGAAGTTTGGAGTAACGGCCGTTGTCTACTATAGTATATCACTGCACAAATATGTACCCTCGGAAAAGCGGATGTACAGCAGTACAGTAGTAGGGGTAAGGCTTCATGTCGACAGGGGCTTCGAGGTTCCTCACTTCGTGTTGGGCAAATATATACCGGTAGGATGTACGAATTTCCTGACTCATTTCGGCATGCCCGCTCTAACTGCATGCCCGCGTGCGGCTACCCATCGCCAACCACTCTCGCCCTATCTACCCATCGTACTCACGTTCAGGCGTGGTTTAAACCTCAACCTGTACAGCGGGCGTGTTCTCCTGCTGATGTCGCTGTTGATACATGTAGCTGTTTTTTCACGATCCATGATATGTTTCAGGCTGTAACAACGCCTAGTTACCAAGGCTTTGGTAAAGGGTCCCTCGGTCAGGGACTCAGTTTCGCCGGCCCGGGGCCACTCGCGCGACTGGCTATTGCACAGTTGTTCCATCATGCAGTCCCAATATTACCAATGCGCAGTCTGCATCGCCACAGAGCTGAGTGGGTCAGCTGGGACAAGAAACGTCGTGAATGGGACAAGTCGGCTTGTGGGCAATGCACAGACCCTCCGAGCGCGAGTGACCTCAACACGGGGGTCCCATCGCGTGCTTACCTCCCCGTCCGTGGCATTCGTCAAAGAACATGCATCTCGTATAACTTGCTACATGATGCGTATATAAATTGCCAACCTCCAATCGCACGTTGTACATTTTTACTTTAAACGCGATTCGCTCTCAACGGACCATGGCACGGGGGGATACCTCTCGTTTCGTGGCGTAGCTGCATAATTCTTGCCGTGCGACACTGGTTTGAACGAACCAAAGACCGACACTAGGCCACACTTTACCGGTATACGTTAACACGTTCAATTTTCTGATACGAAGTATATGATTTTGTCGATTTTTGTTTCTTCATCCCAATATTTAATAGTCAAAACCAGAACTGCGACCCCCCAAACTGGTTTTTGCTTTGACCCTAGCGGTGTGGATGCCCAGTACTTGATTGTACGGAGCACTGCTAAATATACGTTTCGGTATTTTGAATGATCTGACACGCTGCCTTGGCGTTATGTACGCCGCATGTCCCCAATATCTGCTGCATACACACTGTGAGGCGCTGACAACACAATACCAAGCACTGATAACAGACGCAGATCCACGGATGCAAGTGATGCCTTCTGTTATCGTATTCGAACATTTTCAAGGTTTACGGACGCATGCATGTGTCTTGTTGGCCGAGCCAAAACGAAACCATCCAAATTCTCTCGACTTCGGAACGACCTACGAATGGATCTATTTTTTGTCTTGTGTTACATATGATACGTCAGTTGTGTTAAGACATCCCTGGAAGAATGTACCCAAGCTATGCAACTTACCAAACACGCCGATACCCAGGAAAACCCCCAAATCCAGGGCACGAGCCGTCTTCGTTTATCTGCCGCGTACTCGTTTAGATGCTTCTGCGAAAATAATGGATTGTCGATAGAGAGGTGCAACTTTTGTTACTCTGCCATCTCCCTTTCGCCTGCCCTCTCAGACATCATACTATACATTGTGCGTCATAATATGTCATCGGCGTCACGAAGCGCAACAAACGTTGTATATATACCTCGAAGGATCGTAATCGCAGAAAAATTAAACTGAATCGATCGTACATGGCGCCCTTTTAAATGTAGGCAATGGCTGAATTCACCGAAAAACATGTTTACGACGATACGTTTGTATCTGTTTTTGGGAGAAGCGGTGTTTTATGGGAGGGGGGTGTTCCGCAGATTGGTGGGCACACTGTGCGAGCCACCAAACCGAGGAACCGAATAAGTGCATAAATTAAACCATTCAACTGCACGAAGAGCATCGAAATATGCGCCCTCAGGTCCAGCCGACGTCGCGTGGTCGCGTGGTACCAACGCCGGTAAACTCTCTCATCCCAAAGATGCGGTAATAGATGTAAAAACATGGACGGTAGTGTTTGAGTTGATTTTGAACTTAACGTGGCCCTGCAAGGTTCACTTCTTGGTGTGATAGGGGTATCATAGCTGATCTACGCCTATTCACCACACCACAACACAGTCACTCTTTACCCATCCTTTTCTATCAAACGCATATGCTGCACCAAGTTGCTGGCTTTATTTCGTGGAACCCACCCAACCGCTACAGCCAGAAGCGCGAACAGGCTTCTGCTTCTCCTTATGGTTCCATGTCTCAAACATCGTTCGCAAACGGTACACGACAGTCGCTGTCACTTGTCTCTTCATTGTTTCGTAATGTCGCTGCTTCTCAGGGCAACCAAAACGAGCGGACTGAGTTGCACGAGCCAGACGTTTGTTTCTTGAATCCTGTTGCTCGTCTCCCGGCCAGAGCAATGCCTATCGCCGCACGGCGTCCGAGTAGACCCGTATGTCGTCCCACTGGAGCTGCACGTACTCGCTTTGTAACAGCACAACGGGGGCGCGAATCACAAACGTATGCGTCCGTTTACGAAATAGGTCAGACAAGCTGCCACTTGACTGTCTTATTTTAACACCCGCCTTGCAGCAGGGTCACACACGCAAGAGTACCGACACGGCATCCACTAAAGGTTGGTCATCTCCAGAGAAATTGACAGACCACGGAACATTCACAACACAACATGTCGGGGTGGGAGGGGGGTAGCAATTCGATTTGTAAGTTTAAACCTTGCTAAATCAAGACATTAAAACAATTTCAGGTTCGAGGGAGACGATATACCACATGTGTATTCAAGGGGGGTCCGTTAAGTTGGATGGAACATGTCTTCAACACGTAACAACGGCCTAAAGTCAGGATGGGTAATAAAAATTCCTACCCGTTTTGACGGAAGGTTGTGCAGCAACAGTAGACCTATCTGCGGTGTCCGGTCCGTTAACGTTGAGGAATTCGTACGTCGAACGTTCACGTGTGCGTTCCTTCCAGTGGGCACAGACCATTTTTTCATACAGGATACTATCATCCGTTGACCCGGTCCGAGACAGGCATCAACTTGAGGTAAAGAATGCTTTGTCTTGGCATCCCCTCTTTTATAAGTTACTACCGGTAATTAGATCAACACCGGGGGATATAAACGTCCCATCCCCGGTGTTCCATACTGACTCGACCAGTAGTTAACCTACCCTGGTATTGGCTTACGTGAGATTCCGTGTCGGGTTCAGGGGTCGGTGGTCGTGCAGGTGGCAAGGGGCGGGCACGGGGCTCGGGTGCACAGTATGTCGACCAAAGAGCACACTTCGCCGTCGTCGCAGGGGTTCGGCTCGCACACGTCGGCGCAGTAGTAGGTGTCCGCGGCAAAGAGTAGACACTCCTGCCATGGTATAGGGGACGGCAACAGGCTCCATATCAGTTACGGTCAGTTTAGCAAAATACTGAACCTGCGGAGTTTTGTCGTTCTTCAGTATACTGGTATGCACTTAGAAAAAAACTAAACAAAAGAAGCAATCGCTGGGGATATGAGTTGGCCGCATTTCCCGGCTAGGCTTGTATTGGCGGGTTAAGCCAGTAACGTAACTTCCTTTAGTTTAGTCCCTATTCAAGATAATTCTTAAAAGTAGAAAACGCCTAAATTTTCGACAACTGTCTTCGGTATCGCCATGACGACCGGCACGGTCTATCACTATCGTGTTTGATGCCCCATGATTCCCAGTAGATTTCTCAGACGCTCTCCCCCCCCCCTCTCAGAGCGAGTGGTCTAACGGCAAAAATGCTTACCTCGAAGCAAAATATCCATTCGACAGCTTTGGAACCGCAAATACTCGGATAGTTGTCACTGCCGCAACCAATTTCTTTTGTTCTAGCCGCCTAATGCCTTAGCTGACCACGTGTAGTAACCCGACTCACAGATCTATGCCTTCACAGTACCCAATAGCGTACATTTATCCAGTGTTCCGTACGTACCGTATTACTATGTATACCAGGAAATATAAATGGCAGGCTTACTCTGTGATACGCGTTGTTATAGTAGCATACCAGGGATATGCGGCTGATGATGCAATCGGCTTTGTAAACAAAACATTTTCCCTATATACGGAGCATCGGACAGTGGATGAAGGGGTCGTAAATTGTGATTGGTTCCGTCGGGGAAGAAAGACTCGGACAACGTTAGTTTTTGGCAACCGACGAAGACTGGGCTACAGTGCAACAAAGAGTCACAACGACACGAGGAAAGCGCGGATGCTCGTGGTTTATCTGCGTACGGCGTGGAACACGTAAATGGCCCCTCCCCGATATGTCATGTCGTTTGCCGTTGGCTCTGACGAACTGAGGACGCATACGTAGTGCGAATCGGCTGGAGGTACATACTGTGTTAGTATAATTTACATTTTGATAGTCTTGACGCGTGCGAAGCGGCACAGAGCTGTACACGATCGTATTTTGCAGGGCATTCCTCGGGACGCGGTTTCGACTCCGGCCTAAGAAAATACCTGCAACCCTTGCAAACATGCATTATTGTTTTCTTGATAGACCTTCTTTGCTTGCACGACGTGCAATTTGCCGCAACCTACCGGTACATAGCATCCGTTCTATATACATACGTGGTGTAAATCGTTGCTTCCCCGGTACCTGAAATTCTTTGCATGTTCCATTGCACGGATCATCTTCGCAGCCAGATTCCACAGACTCCTTGTCCTCATCGCTGACGAAGCTCCACGGCGCCACCAGGCCGCACGCGTTAACCATCAGCTTGCCATCTGCCTCGCTAAGGCCGAGAAGGTATTGTTCTCCTTTCTCAAGGGTGATGGCGCAGAGAGACTCGCTGATTGGGGCTGTGAATTTAATCCTCCCCTTGTCGTTGACGTCGGGCTCCCCCTTGTAGACGGTGGTCACGTCCAGGGTGTACTTGAGGTTCCCATTTACCGACCCGTGGTGTCTACGACGCCGGTTCCGGCCCCACCTGCGGGAGAGTATTGGGAGACGAATTAGTACCTGGTGCCATACATGGTCTCAGCATCAACAAGCTCTTTGCTCAAACACACAGCTGACGATTTTGATCAAAGCCGTTGGTACCTAAGAAAGTGTAAAACGTTCGAGAATGGTGCGGTGCCGGTGCCTGTGCCCCTTGCATGGGATCCAACAAACATGAACAATGCTCAATGCATCAGGGCCACGGGGTCGTGAATAGATCATTCAAGGTTTGTATGCGCTTTGACGGCGTACGTATTCCAAGCAAAAGGCGTCTGTCTCAAGTTCGATGTTGATACCGCGAATTGCGCCAAACACCACCACTGAACACAGGGTCATCAAACATGTAAATGGTATACCGATTATTGGCGAAATGCATTTTCCAACTAGAAGAGAGGATGCGCGGATTACGTCGCCTTCCTATTTCGCCAAACGTGAGAATGGGGGTTTGTACAATTTCGAAAATATCGATTCGACAACTCAATGTCGTGCTATTATTGTTATAGGTACGAGGTACGACAGGGCCTAGACTAGTGTTGTTACGCAACTAAAACAATTGTTCCTGTTGTTGTTGCTTATTAACTCCTTTAGAGCCGGAAACCGATTTAGGGGAAACCATACTTGGAGATAAATAGTGTGGGATACGTTTTTGCGGTGGTAAAAGAGTTATGTGTGCATTTGTTTCAAAGCAGCAAGGGCGTGCTTTTTTGTTACATCTGTTCTCTGTGGATTATATTTAGTCTGGAATACCACAACTGCTGGCTGTATAGAGAAGTGGTTGCGGATATCGTCGGCAGCATAGGCCTTGTGAGTGGGGTTGTGTATCAACCCAAGAATCGCGCGTGAGCTGTTGATATAAGCCGTGAGTTGATACAGTACCAACTATCGCATCAACACAAGCCTGATACGTTGACTTATCATGATATGTCATACCACCAGGTAAAATGCCGTGATGGGGTGATATTTTTGGACACAACAAGAGCCGTTTGCGTCATATAACGACATTTTCGTGAGGCGAGGCCAAACTGTTAAGGCATTAGTCTGTTGGACTACTGGTGAAAGGTTAACCAATCGCCTAGCCAAACTAAAGCCATATTTTAACACTCTCCCCCCCTAGAACAGCGGGGTATACAGGTCGGCCGGAAATACGGGCGGACCCGCCCAAAACACCAGGCGGTTCCTATCTTTTTGGGGGATCCAGAAGTATTTTCAGGTTCCACATGGGAATGTTCCACTTTTCTTAATAAAAGCTTATTTATGTGGGCACGGTGAGACTCGAACCCCCGACCTCGAAAACCCATGGTCTGTCGACAACGCCATTTTTTAAGGTATTAGTCTGTTGGACTACTGGTAAAAGGTTAACCAATAGCCTAGCCAAACTAAGCCTTATAACACTCTCCCCCCCTAGAATTTAGGGTTAGGGTTAAGTCTAACACAACCCAGTAGCGGATCTCGATGTATGCGCGCCCGCCGCCCCGCACGGTCAAAATATCAAGGTACTTCGTATCATGATAACCTCCTGATATTAGATCGATGAATATTCATACAGCATGTTAAAGATCAACCGATCATGACAATATCAATGTTGTCGGTTGTCAGATTTTGGACCCCTTGACAGACAAAAATCCACCAAACACCTTGACCAACAGCCTTGACAAGAAAAGCAGGGGACATTTATGAAAGTCACCGGTTTTCTAAAACGCCTAACAAAACCATTGAAGACTTTGTGTGTGTTTCGTACAGAACACTGCCGGTGCGCTGGTGCCGGTGGTAGCGTGGCAGCAGTCGGCAGGTTGTAAGCATATTCATGTACCGGTATGTTTTATGGATGTGTGTATGTATGATGTATGATTGCGTGTTCTGTCTTTCTGGAAAAGCGAGGGGTTTCCACATTAGTTCACGAGGCACTGTTATACGTGGGATAGAGAATGTTGTGGCTTGACAACGCTAAAGGCCTTGATTGACCACAGACAACATTGTCGGTTGACAAACTTGACCCTTGGCCGTCAAGCGACATCTTTGGATAATATCACGACGATTCCGTCCAAAATGTCAAGTATCATGTCGACCCCGTATTTGGATTAATACACAATCCTATTTGTAAGGTCTCCGGTCTCCGGTCCCCTCGCGTATCACACGTACACGCGTGGAACAAATCGTTTTGTGATATGGTCGGCAATTAAAAATGTTCGTTTTGGTTTGTGAAGGTTGGTAGCATACGCGTAAAAGTTTCGAAAATTAAAGTGAGGTCGTGGTGGTGGTAGAGGCCTGCTGTTATTGTCATAATAGTGCGTCGGGCTTTGAAGGTCCCTTATTTTGCGAAGTTCTCAGTCGTGGTCACGTTATACAATACGCGAAATGTGTTAAGAATTTGGGAGTTGGGAATTCCAGGCTGACGTTTTCATTTTTTTTTAAAGAATTTACAGCTATAAGCATTTGTGCTCAGCTAGGAACGCTTCTTTAAGTTTCATATAATAGCCTTGAAAGGCCTACGCCCAAAGTTGAGATCACATCGGTATACGTTGGACTTCACCGTCACATCAAAAACCAGTGAGGTATTAAATGTGTATCAGTACTACTGCCTACTGCCTCGCAAAAGTACAGAAAAACAGGATGGTTGCTTCTCTCGTGGCAGTGTCCACGCCGGTCGTGGGTCTCCGTGTGCCGTCTTGCAGCCACTCTCCCTGGCCGCCTCATCGCCCTAGCTTGCTCGGTCCGCTCCTGTACACGTGCTCTCGTTCCCACCCCATTGCAGTCCGTTCCACTGCTCCCCTGTCCAAAACTCAAAATATTCCTCGTACCTTTGTGGTTCTGATATAAACAACAAAAAAATTTCGTTTGTTCAATTCGTCTCTTCCCCGCCCGTCGACGCTCAGTCTCCCTGCTCCTTCGCCGTCGAACCAAGCCTCTTGGCGGCGCAGTTCCTTCAACCCAAGACGAGAGGCAAAAAGTTTTTGCCGTATCGTGCTTCTTTTTTTTGTTTTTCGTTGGACCACTTAGAGTAGTCTACGAAGTGCGGCAGGATTTTCTTCGTTTTTGTGGTGGACCTTGCGTTGTACCATCTTGCTAGGCGCAAGTGGGGGAGGCAACTGACTGCCGTAGCTTGTGGCTCATGGTGGCGCCTGCCTCCGCACATCCGCACCCCGATTGTGCCATACTGTTCGGCCGCTGCTGCCCAATAATGGTGCGTGATTTGTAGGTTTCCGTGCCTGATGCACCAAGTACGACCCAACTATACCGCCACGCCGAAGCCTCGCGGCCTCAGGCAACAACAGCAAGAAGGTATCACTTCTTTAAAACCCCTTTAGAGCCGGAAACGGTTTTTGGGGACAAAACTACTTGGAAATAGTGTGGTATACTTTTTGGGGTAGTAAAAGGGTTAAGGCGCGTCCGGCCTTACACCCAAACAAAAAACCTACCCCACACTTGCCCGAAGCCTGGCAGTATATGCATCGCAGCACGCCTTGCCGAGGCGGCGAGGGGAAGGGCAGTGCATGATGTCAGAAATCAGGGAATCTCTCTTGCATCGCGTGCTTGTTTACAAACTATTTCGCTGTTTCTACTGCCGATGAGAGCAGTCCGGGTGTGTCGTGGACGTGGCAAGACATACCGGAATAAAACCTGCCTGCTAGGCGATCCGCTCAGCACCAGGCCGTGCGGGAGACAGGTCTCGGTACAACCGTGCCCTGCCCTGGGGCTCCGTGGGATTCTTGGTACCTACAAAATCGTTCCCAAATAAATACATTAAACGTAGGGTGCTTTTTCAAAGAAAGTTCGTTCTTTTACGGGGGGCCACAGTTAATAGGACCTACTACTGCTGTAGACACAACAATAGGACCTACTACTGTAGACATCAAAACCTATAAATTTACCTATTTTTGCCAACAATACTTGGTCCTATGGTCCCCCGCAATAGGTTTTGAATCTAAGTAAGACCTGCTCCATTCTCATTCGTAGTATACCTCGTAGATTCTGCAACAATATTATTACTGGGTCAACTACTTCGGTATAGTGTGTAGCACCCTCAGGAAACGATTATTCGATTACAACGACCGGAAAAAAAAACAGTTTTGTCACTATTGACAGTGGGATAATGCCTGACAGCACCCCCGGCTGAGCAAGACTAATTGCGGCACGAGGGTCGCCGCGCTGTTAGGGGGAAACATCTACAACCCCAAGCAAAAAAACAAAGGCACCCGCACTATATATACACTGCTGTACGCAATCTCACCTTCTCTTCACGGTTCCATGTACAACCACGTCTGCTTCTTCGAAATTCTCGCACACGCTCAAGTCCATACAGCTGCAAGCATCCACCGTTTCTATCATCTGGCCCATCAGCAGGACCGTGATGGCTGCTGCCGCCACATGTAGAAGCTTGTACAAGGCCGTCATTAGGTCAACTTGAAGCAGTACACTTTTGGGTTGATGGGTAGTCCTGGGCACAGACGTGACGGGGTGGAAGGGTTACACGAACCCGAGTTTTATTATTTGAGATAAAAACAAATGCTGTGTTTGCTTGTTGTCCTAAAGAAAGGCTGCCAACGACGCACCTACCGATATCTGTTTCCTCCGGTTCTCCTATTGACCTTCTTTCGGCGGAATTGCAACACGCTTTAAAATATTCGTAGATATACGATCCGTATGGCGTAGCGTATGACCAGAATCACGTACGCACGACGTGAACCGGCTCCGACTGCGAAAAATAGAAGCCAGACCCAACCAGAATATTTGTGCGCCAAATTTGTCTAAGCTATCGGGCTTAGTTGGCGTTTTTAACCCTTTTACTGTTAATAGTATACCAAATTAATTATCCATACTATTTCCAAGTAGAGTTTCCCCCAAAACCGTCTCCGGTTGTTTCAAGTTTTTGGTTTGCCTGTTACTAATATTAATATAGTCCGTGCAGCATTTTTTTCCCATTTTTTCCCCACCACCTAGGAACATGTACATGTTTCTCCAGATAACCGATCGAATATTCAAAAGTACCTCTAAAACGCTTGTTCTACCGCGCAGGTGTTTCTGGAAGAATTTGTTTTTCAAATATTCTCTGCATCTTTACTTCCAAATAATCCAAAATTATTATTTTTCAATAATACGAAGAGTATAATTATCACTGGACTAGTTAGACACCGGATTTCATCAGCTCTCGGGTTTTTGCAGGTGATCTGACATTCCGATTATAAATAAAATAAAAAATGGAGAAGAAACAGGCAAAAAACTGAACCCGGAACCTCATTTATATTTCAATCTACATGGTTTCCCACCAACAGATCTAGAAATAGAGGTCGCCAAAGAGGAAGGTTGTCGTAGGGGCAACCTGGTGTTTGGGGGGTAACGGGTAGAAAGATATACCAGTAAGCACGATATTTCAGGAGGTTTATACAAGAAAAATGGGATGTTGGGTACGGGGTAATATTGGCTACAGGCCGGAGATAAGATAGAGAGAAACAACGAGATACAGATGCAAGCAAGCAGCCATAGATCATTGCGAAGCGGGGAGTCGTCAGTGCAGCGAAGTAACCAGGATAGCTGACGGGCGAGGCCCTGCACGAGCTGGGGAGAGCGGGGCGCCGAGCATAGGACGTCAACGTCAAGTTGTTTTTGTTGTTGTTGTTGTTGTTGTTGTTGTTGTTGTTGTTGTTGTTGTTGTTGTTGTTGTGTGTCGGTGTGTCCTACAACTACGTAATCGTTTCAGAGTAAACAAATATTTTTGTCACTGTGAAAAAAGCACAACATCAGTCGCCGCCGTAACGTCAATCAGTCAACTAACTTATTATGATGGAAGCATAACGACAGCCGTCGACATAAAGTCGACAAACTGAAGGTTTATCAAGCCGATCACCCTCAAGAAAAGCAACAAAAGCACCACCGGATCTCCGATGGGGACAAAAACCAAAAGCCAAATCATTAAGCCGGTATAATCGGTGTTCCCCTTTTTCCCTTTCTTGAACGATGATCTGTCGTCGCAGCAGCAGCAGCAGCAGCAGCAGCAGTACGTAGCAACTTATGTTTCGTGCAAAAGTCCAAAAATGTTTTTAACTCGCCTACTGAACTGTGGCAATAGAATTATGTTTACAATCATATCGAAAATACCCGCGTGTTTAAAATATATAATTGCGGAGCTCCAGTATCAACAGGAAGCTCTCACGATGTGTAGACGTGATGATGGCTCTTGTCGCTACACTCGGGAAGCTACTGCAAGCCGATTGCTGTCATTGCTGTGAGTAATACCTGAGGATGCCAATTGGCATTTTGATGTTCCTGTCGTTAAACTTGGGGGAGCCGGCCTCCAGCACCAGCACCGAGTTGTCCTGTAATACACGTACGCACACAAACAAACGTACCAGGTAGTACGACGAAACGAGATTTTGTTGTGTTGACTTACTCCCACAAGTATGACACAGTATGTACTACCATTACATCGTTAGTGAGTACGTCTCGTAGCTCTAAGGAGGGCAACAGGAGCTTCAGACTTACCCTTCAAGGTATCATACATACCAAGTGTATCTGGTACAGTACGTAACAGCGAACCGTCGCGAACAAGTCCCCAAAGACCATATTATATGACAGGCGGAGAAAGGCAGGGGTTGCCGAAGGCGAAAACAGATGGAGATACTACTGTACAGTAGCTGAGATAAATACAGCAGTACGTTTCGGGGGCCCCGGAGGATACGCGACCTCGAGCTCCTCCGGCGATATATAGCTGGTGCTCTCCGTGAGTGACAACAACTTTGGGCTAGGGGACACTGAGTAACCGCTACGACCGCAAGGAAGGACAGACAAGAGGGTGAACGATCCGGGTAGCAGGGACCAAAGACCAAAAACAGAATACGTGTCAGCGTGGTGGAACGGGAAGTAATCGTCCACACTGGCAACGGAAAATCTTGAAGAACTTTCCCACGAGAGGATCGGCCGGACTTCGGCAGTAACGAACGACGCACGAGCGGCACAACCGGGACAGGCTGGTTGGTCAACTTGGTGGTTCATGTAGAGTATATGTCGATGCCGCGTGACCTCGCTCCTGACATCGCCTGAAGTCTACGTATAAAAAACAGAGTAACTTTATCCACCCCTACGGGTGGAACGAGACTTCCCCCCCGACGGTAATTATATAGGTTTTACTCCAGATAGGTTTTACCCCACAGATGGTTCCAGGATATCTGATATGGTTCCAGGATCTCTGATATGGTGCTAGAGCTAGAGGCGCTACGCGCACCGGACAGGTATAGGGTGGTTCCGCGCTACGCGCTCCACGGTTTATAACATTCACCCGGTGTGTGGGATCCTATTACCAATGGGATGGGCCCACTTTGGGTGGGACGATGGACTAAGTTCGTGTGTCGGGGGGGAAGATCTCCGTACAACCATATGGGGGCACCGAATATTTTTGTATAAAAACTGTGTGTTTCCTTCCTGTTCCACCGCATCATGTGCGGACTGTCACCAAAAGCGTCATATTTTGGAAACCTTCGACTCGAACATCAACTTAAAATCGGAGGAACTTCCCACAAACGAAACACGCCTCGGCACTACGTACAAAGCCTCCCTGTTCCGACCCGCGGCCTTAACGTGCCGTAAAGTATCGCAAAGTTTATCCAAGACAATACTCCGTATATAGAATACCAGTAGACGTTTGCTCTATCGTTACATGAGTGCTACAGGCACCACAGTCAGTGTCAGTGGTAAGTGCCGAGAGGTATCCACGTGAAGAACGGGCGAGCCTTTTGTAGGCAGGTATGCTCGGACAAGAAGACAACAGGACGGGGTATGGAAGAAGTGAGACAGGGGCGTGGGATCGCGCCCGCCCCCGCCTCACGTCGACAAGGGGGTCCGCTGCTAGGGGACACGACGTCCTACGCCGACCAATAGACAAAGTACAAAGCCCTTGCGCAGGCAGGCCTCAGCCCCATGGGCATGAGAGGCTGAGAGAGAGATCGGACGCTTCAAGGACGATAACACGCACGTCATCAAGGGTGTTGGTTCGGTAAGTAAGGAACCTGGCATTCACATCACACCCCAGTTTTAGCGGTTTCTCACGACTCGTGACTACATATACGTACGATCGTAATAGTACTGTACTCCACCAATGTGGGACGGTAGTCCCGGTAGTCCCGCAGCAGGTAGATCTCTTCGTTCAGTTTGGGTGTGGAGACACACCGAGGTGGGGTTGTGTGGCGTTACCACACTCTCGGGGTCAGCAACGAGAGGTAGTCTCAGAAGTGCCCCGGGAAGCCAGGATAGCCTTGAAGGATAATAGTGATAGTGAGGCTGTACCAACTAGGGGATAGTACCTGGTATCCACACCAAGACTACTCGTAAAAACTGAAGACAGGTACTCGTAGGTGCCTTGGCTGTTGGATACTCAACATGTGTGTGACAGGCTCCGAAATCAGTTGGGAACCTGACCTGGCATTCACAAGTGCTGCGCAAGGCAATTACATGTATCGGACAGATCGTTGATTTCCACTTCATGGTCTACAGGAGTACTACTCTGTAGATATTTCAGGGCAGACATATTCCTGATCTGTATCATCTATTCTGTAGCTCATGTTGCCGGGTGGGAGCCGTATTATCTGCCTGATCTACGAGTAGGATGTGATTGTTTCCTGGGTTCACAGCATCTCATAACAGCATACATCAATGTCACAACGGCAGGTTAGGATCTAGATGATCTACGGGTACAGTTTATTAATATACTTGAGTATAAGTAGATCGCGATCTGTTCGACGTGTGATTTCATCTTATTTCAAGTCCCCAAAAGCGAGGGTGCAGTTCCAAATCCTGCACAAATTTTAAGTAATTTGTCATCACAGCAGTTCTGAGGGGCTAACTGATACCAGTATTTCGAGCTTCTGCTAGGCCAGCCTGAGATTCTTCCAAGCCCAGCCTAGAGGGTAAGGGGGTAGACTCATCACATATCATATGGTACGTAAGATAAGTACAATACCTGTCGTATTAGACATGTACTGATAGACTACTGGTGTACGTAGTCTACCGAGAGTCTACTGCTCTTTCTTTCTTCTCTATGATATGGTGATTGAGCTGAATTGGTCTACTCGAAATATGAACATGAGTCGTAAAAATTCAAAGTGCAGGCGAGGAAAAGAACGACAAGTTGTCTAACCTTTTCCGCAGACAAGCGGTTCGCCAGCACACATCCCGCTGTTCCACCACCAACGATGATGTACTTGTGGCCATCCTCGGCCGACATGCTCAGCGCCGTCGTGCAATCTCGACCTGCGCCATGAGAGAGCGAGCGCCATGAGGAGTGTGGGTTGCAGCAGAAGGCCAACACGCAACAAATCGTCAAGCAAAGACACAAAAACAGCCGACAAACGGGGAGCACATTGAAGACAAACCTTCTAGGCAAGAGTCCAGCAGAAGGCTTAACGAATACACACGAGGCATTCACCCTTTCTTGGGCCTGGCAGGCAGCAGCAGTGGAGTGCAACTACAGGCAGTACGGCAGTACGGCAGTACGGCAGCACTGACAGTTGTCTACGAGTACACAACTTGTAGCTTGTAGAGAGGGTGCGACGAAAGCTCACCAACTGTATGTCCAAGCATCGAGCGGCCTGCCGAAAAGGACACCGTCGTTGGAGGGGGCACGAACGCTGTCGCAGTGTAGCATCCTGCTGCTACAATAGCGCTTTGGACCAGGCGTTGGGACATGGTGGGCCCAAGAGGTATCCCAGCAGTCCTCGAGACCAGCAGCGAAAGAGGTGTGTCGATCAGGTTGAACAACCAGGGGTCAAGATCCCGTTCACTGCGGATGCGGCGTAACTGCGCCACGAGCAAATCACAAATGAAATAATAAAATCGTATCCTCTGTTATTTTTTCATATCCGAGAAAGAAAAAGTAATGGTAAAAATCAAAGAAGAATGTAACTATCGTGTACGAGATATCATAGGATAGTTATTAGGTATGCCCTTTACCAACACACTACGAGTCATACCTCGCACTCGCCTTTTGAAAGAACTCATGCCTGGAAGTTTTGTACCAGTATAATACGAGTTCCTTGCGAGTTCACGTAAAAAGTATGAAATTCAGTACGAATAAGGAGGCTCCCACACTGCTGTTGTATTGCCGAGACAGAGTCACTTCCGCTGCGTACGTAGTATTACGGGGGACCATGGTTAATAGGACCTACTACTGCTGTAGACACCAACACTTATATGTATACACAGGTCGTCCCCTGTGGTTCAGGGTTTACCCTCGAAGACTCTGAAATTGGTAGTCACGGGTTCGAGGCTCGGCGCA
>JAYJME010001558.1:0-16063 GCA_036873775.1 Costaria costata
ACGACATGCGGACGCTTTTGGGTTAAGGAACCCCGTTAATCAGAAACAAAAAATCCAAAAAGTGCAACCTCTATCGTGGCACGCGTCACCATTGTGGCAAAAGGGTTTCGTAATACGAATCACGAAAGGTGATCCAGGCTGGGCTTCTTGTTTTGAGAATGGGTGAGTTGTGCCCTGTCTTCAACGTGACGACTCCCGAGCATTAAGTCATCCTTGAAAGCTCTCAGCCTGCCGTCTTTATTGCTCGTGTTTTGATTAGATGTCCCGACGTGTACTGCAGTTGTCCAGAGCGCACTCGTCTGGCGGACTTCTCTTCGTGCAGTGTACGTATATTAACGGCATGGCCTTCTATGTGTGGGACTGTTCATTTTGGTGTGGAAGTTTTTGATCACCAAACCTTGACGAGGTTTGAGTCTGCTTGTTGCATGGATACCAAATGCGTTGCGAAGAATCGCAGTACGGATATTAGATGTACACCACAACCATTGGCCTATCAGTCAGCACTGGCGGATAACTCGGTGGGCGTGGTGTACATCAAATCCAAGCAAAATGCAGGGTTCGACCAAAGGATACGCCTGGACTTCCGGAGTCTACACAAGAGATGCAACCCCTTTAGTAAGCACTTCCCCGTGTACAGGGGGGGTTGTACTGTAGTGCTTCTTTTCCCCTGGAATAATGTACAGAGAGTCAACTCGGTGGTCAAGGCTTCACCGGCGGGTACCCCTTTTAACCCCCTTAGGACTTCAAGGGGGAAATATTGGCACTAAAAGTTACGCTTACCGCAACGGCCACTGCGCGATTGCGGGACGATACAAACTGGTGTCCCGGGTTAAAATTCTAGGCGTCGTACGGCCCCGGGCGCAACATGATCCTGTCCCGTGCTTCTGGACGCCCACGTCGCTCGTAGACGGTTGGTGACAGAAACGTCAAAATTGGTTAGGTCGATATACCTCTCCTCAAAACCAAAAAACTAATTAGTGTCTTGGAGTGGTATGATTAATTAAATTTCCCCTCCCTCTCCCAAACACCATAACAATAAACAAACAATACTCACCATAATAACCTCTCCTGGAAACCGAAAACTATACCTCTCCCCGAAACCAAAAACTAATTACTTACACCTCTCCTTGAGACAGAACACTGTTTTTGAAGACCCTACTATTTAGGGTGTCCAAAAGGGTTATGAACAGATGTGTGCACCATACCAAGTCAGCTTAGTTGTTATGGTGTATATCTAGCCAATGTCGGGAGCGGTAGTCGCTAACGCTCCCGGAGGAGCTCCACGCTTAAGGAGCTGTGCTATTTATATAACGACCGCCCATGAGCAAATGAAATCATATTTTCTGCTGTGGTAGGTGGCGCGTTTCAGACCACTCCGGCCGAGTAACATTACGCTCTATTCATACCTACCACAAAAAAAGGGATCTTTGTTTTTGTTTTTGGCGCAACGCCACAGAACGACCACCAACAAAGGTGGTGCCTATCGCCAAACCAATCACCAAAATGATCATAGGGAAATACTTCACATGTCGAAGTGCGTCAACGAGGAAATCAAGTGCTGAACTGTTCCCGCGATAAAAAACGATGGGACGTACCGTAGTGGGGAGGGCGGGACAAGAGCCTGCGCTTAGTGACCCCGGTTCTGGCTCACGACTAGGGAGGAAAGAGAAGAGGATAAAGACGGGCAACGAATAAAGAGCGGAATGAGCGAACAAAAAATCATAACAAAACACTCGGGTATCCAATCTTCCGAGTGGTTATGATCCGCTGAACACAACGGATCTAAAGGTGCCCTGCCGTATGTTGGCAGCAGTCATAAAGGCTAAGGCTAGGTAACCGGCGGAAAGCAGTGTAAACTACATACCGGATAACAATGTAGTGAGCAGCTCTCCTCGGGCGAGGAGCGCCGGCATGCTCGGTTATATTTCGTCAAGGAAAGGCCAGTGAGCCACGGCTTTACTCAACCCTGACTTGAGTGGATCAGCTGTCTTACCATTTTTTGTTCGAGCATAATATGTACCTTTTGCGACTCAATTCGCCTCTCCCTCCCATTATAACCTTCTTCGGGGTCTATCAAGGCCCCAATAAGCGCCCGGCCGTGTCCTGTATGGTCCTTTGTCTCGTCGAGGGCTCCCAGTTGTAGAGCTTCGCCCCACGTTCGACCGATGGTCTACTGGTTATAGAGTGAGGAAACTGCTCCCTCTAAAGTGCAGTCTCCATCGTACCACGTCCCGGAATTTCCTCTCGATGCCACGCTCTTCTCAGGTTCTCGAGCTACTCAAGGCCAAGGATGCAAGAGGTGACTCCCTGCTGTCGTGTGCGGTCAAGAGCAAGAACGTGGGTCTCTTCGAACTTGTGCTCAAGGCGATAGTAAAGTTTGCACGAGATGAACGACAGGTGGGTGTATGAGTAAAGCTTTCATCAAATGTTTCAACATGTATGATCTCTCCAATAGTGTATTGTGCAGTAGGTATCCCTGCCAGGGTCTGAACACTTGCGTTCAAGTGCATTCAGGTTTCATAAAATGCGCGTACTGAAAAGTACATGCAAGCATGCAAGCTTGATTTCTTTTATTTTTGCAACTGCAACCCAAATTCAGGCTGGTTCAGGCAAGAGTCGTCGTACAGTTGGTTTGCTTGTCCAAGTACCTAGAGTAATTCCAAGCACAGACGCCGAGACACATGACTCCTCCAGGAGCTCAGACTACTTCCACGTCCAGTCACCTAGAGGAATTCCAAACACATTGACCTAGCCCACAGCAATCTAGAGTACTTCCAAAAACACAGAAAACAAGCCATGTTTTTGGATTGGCGTTGTTGTTAGGGTCAGGGATTCGAGTTCGACTTTCTTGTCGGTGTGGTTGCAGGGGTGGCCGCCAGGTGACCTAGATTATCTTTCGCGTTGTGTGGGTCAAATCTACATAAAAACAACAAGAACAAGGTCATATACATGCAAGAACAAGGTCATATAAACATGCACGCCTCACGATGCGAGCCTCGAATCAAAATACTATTCGCCGAGAGCCTTGGTCTTAGACATGTTCACAACTCGAACTTACCGGTGGAGGGGGGAGCCGACCGCCGGTCCTGCACGTTTAACTGGCTCAGGTAGCTGGAACAGCGAGATGCAAATTTGAAGCGACCCTGAGAGACAGGTTTAACTGGCAGGATCAACGTACGGTGAGCCGGCCCCAAGGAGTACATACGGTTAGGGCTTGCGGCGAGAGCATCCTCTCGTCCACGTTGTGGCGAGGTGGAGTTTTCGTTCATGGCCTGGGCCGCACGCTGAAAAGAACATCGCAGCTCACAATCGGTATATTCGGTTTAGGTTTTTCCGTTGGTTGTCTTCGCTATGCCCCCTACAACATATGCAAATTGGTGTTCCTGTACACGTAGGTATTTCCAAGCGACAGCATCCCAATCCGGCCGAATGAACCCGGGAGAATTTATATGCACAGCACCCAACTCGGCGGAGTCTATTTAGATTCTTCGAAAAACAGTCATTTAACGCAGGGTTGGCCTCACAGCTTTAAAGTTCGAGTTCGGGTCAGGGTTCGGCTGGATGATCGGGTCTGGGCGCCTGGTTATTATAACGCCTCTCGTACAGACAGCACACGATTGTTCACATTATCAAATATTTGTTTTCCAGTTTGGTTTTTGTGGCCATTGAAGCGTGGCGCTGGAGCTCGTGCCCAAAACCCAAACACCAAAATATGTTGCCGTCCACCGTGAAAACACATTGTAATGTTGTTACAGCAGGTCAACTATTCCTGCCGTAATCCGTCACAATTTGCTGCGTATCAGATATGTTTTTGTTTCGAGTTCTCACGTCGTGCGTTCTTCATACAGTAAACGCAAGCCAGTTATTCCCCCGTGTCTGCATTTCCTCCAAATCGTGTACGCACACTTTCTCCGAAGCCAACCTTTCTATAATCTACGTGCCGGTCTACATGGTTGCGGTTGAAACTGTGATGCGGGAGCTTCACCGCGTTGACTCGCACTACACCATCCGCCCCTCTCTTTGCCCGTGCGACAGCAGAACACCGTCTTGATGGACCTACTGACGTCGGAAGATGGCTGGTCTCGCACGCTCCTGCGTGATGCGGCTTTGAGCGGGAGCGTGGAGGTGTGGGAGGCCGTGGTCAATGCCTTCCACTCCATGCTTCCGGCTGAACAGGTGTTACTTGTGATGTTGATACTCGCCAATGGGTAGGCCTGGCTCTCTGGCGAGCGTCCCATTGTTTCCGAAACCTCGCCAACCGTCGACGTTTGTTGCGCCGACGAACGTGTTCTCCGCGGCTGTGGCAGCGTGGTTAACCTTTCGTTTTGACGTTTGCTGATATTTGCACTAACTCTCACCATTATTTTAGAATAGTAACGTTCTGTAATATTTTTCCTGGGATTCTTCGTTATGCTTTTAACGCAGTTCTTTATTTATTCCCTGGTTTGTGTTAAGGTATTAGTCTGTTGGGCACCTGGAAAAAGGTTAACCAAATTGGGCACCTGTCCAAACTAAGCCTTCAAATGCTCTCCCCCCCTAGAACAGCGGGGGGTCTACAGGTCAGCCGGATATACGGGCGTACTTGTCAAAACCACCAGGCGGTTCCTATCTTTTTGGAAGATCCATAAGTATTTTCAGGTTCAATCACCTAACCATATTAAGCCTTATACAGCATGTTCTTCTTATGCGTGTTCCCTAAACGCGAACGTGACGCCTTCCTGCTATTTTGCCCTTGTTGTGTCAAACTTCCTGATTTAGGAATTAATTGTGTCCTGATTTTGCCCTCATAAAACTAAATCGAAATTTAATCAACCCGTGTCGTATATCACTGAAGTACTTCGTTTGCGGATTATTGTATCATGTACAGATCGACATTGCTGCACACCGTGTTAAGGGGCAGCCTTCGTGTCTTGCCATTCCACGAAATTCTCGCCTCGGACAGAACATAGAGCTCCACTTCGTGATCTAGATCGTTCAGAGCAGATAGGCTGAGTAGGATCTAGTCATGTTGTCGGGCCGGAACCGTAAACTCCGCGAAATCTAGGGCATATTTCTTTGGTTAGATCTGTGTTGTACATATCTCTCACATAATCTCATACTGAAATGTTAGGATCCAGACGGTCTAGATCGCGATCTGTCTGAACGCCTGGACAGGTTTCGGCTTGGTCGTTGGGACATAGAGAAAAAAAGTGCTATCTCTAGATATCGGAAATTCTTGGAGTTTCGGTCATCTGAAACTGAGGAGCGTCCACTAGTTGTCCAAAATCAAAATACGCCGCCTACCAGTAATCATCTGTTATCAATATCACGACCGATCATGTACAACAAGCATTTATCGAGGGGGCCAAGCACCAACCATTGCGGTTGAATCTTCCAACTGCCGATGGAATCCAAAGCGTACGATTTCCCTGACACGATCACTACGATGGAATCTGAATCGTGCGGTTGCTCGTCGGGTTAAGTGTGAGCTTCTTTCGTCTAAAGCTAACTTTGGGGGGAGATATGGAGCTCCTCAAAAGGGGAGCCTAATAAAAAATCATGGAACACCCCCCCCCCCCTATCGTAGCACGCCTCCTTGCATATCCCCACTCGTGTGCAAAAAAACCTCACACACTAAATCCTGCTGTAGTAGTTCAGTATTAAGTATTAAGCTGGCTCACGTTTAGGCGCCCACTCGTTTCTGGTGTCGTAATCCTCGTGCGAAGGTGGGGGAGGTCTTGGCGTCGGTACTTCAATCTAAGGATTCACAGAAGCCAACGACGGTTGTCAATACGGCGGCCAGCGGAATGATCGACCAGTGGATCACCGTGGTGACGGCGTTCAGCCAGCACCTCCTCTGCCAGCGCCTTACGCCAGAACAGGTGCTGAAATGAAGTAGGACAAGCTTGGCGCCGTTTCTCGTGTCGTACGTTTGCTCGTCGCATGCATGGGTCGTCCCTGTCGTCTTCTAGTCGTAAACTGCGACAACTATCGACTTATCGTGCCCAACGTTCGATTATCATCGAGGATGGAATTTCCGAACTTGACGAAGACTCTGCCAGTAGCACCTACTAGTAGCGTGGGTAGATAAAATTCCCCGAGAGTCGACGACGGAATAAAATACTGACCTCGTATATGACGACTATTACGGGGGACCACCGATAATAGGACCTACTGTAGACACAATAAGATCTACTGTAGACACCAAAACCTGTATATTTCCATATTTTGCTAACAATAGTTGTCCATAGTTGACCTACTGTAGACACAAAAGATGACACCACATAACCTACTGTAGACACCAAAACCTATATATTTCCCTTTTTTGCTAACAACATTTGGTCCTATTTACTATGGTCGCCCGTAATAGGAGGGAGAGAGAAACGATAGGCGAAATAATAAATGGGATTTGAGAGAAAATATCTAAATTTAAATCCAAATGCTGAACGCAATACAGCAAGGCTAGAGATGTTGCAGATGTTGTTGCTCACGTCGCGGTTCGCTCTTTTCATACCCCACACTTGAACGCGAAGCACTTCGCTTTGAGACATAACCGGGCCGCTGTAGTGTGTTACGTTAAAATAGCCGAACCCGTGGTGCGCGCAGCGACGCAAACCCATAGAGACATCTGCATCGTCAGTGGGCCTAGCTCAAAGCGGGATATGGTCCAAGAATTGCTTAACTGGGCTATCGTCATTACATGTCAAATAGTCAGCTTCTAGGTCGAACATTTCGTCAGAACTCATATTTGCAGGCACCCGGGATACTTGGATCGCGCGTACTACGTCTTCTGTCACGTAGTACACGGTAGATGTGTACGTGTGGCGTGTGCTGGGGCAGGTGTGATACCCCAACTATTCACCCCAGCGTTCAGGCTACTCCGGTAACTACCTCATTACCTCGCTCAAAAGACGGTAACTGATTCATCACCCCGCTCAAAATACGGTATGTGACTATTTACCTCGCTCGAAGTACGGTAACTGATTCATTACCTGGCTTGAAGTACGGTACCCGACTCACTACCTCGCTCAAAGTACGGTAACTGACGCATTGCGTCGCCCATAATACGGTAGCCGACTCAGTACCTCGCTCCATATACTGCAGCTGACGCATTACCTTACTCAACATATTTTTGTTTTCGATTATTCGTTTTGCGCAGCGTAAAACAATCAGCCTCTAAAGGTGGTCCATATCGCAAAAAATGAATACAAAACGTAAGGCAGCAAATATAATAGAGCAGTCGCTCCTGGAAGCGTCTCTGATCGGTTGATAACAAAGCGCCTAAAGATGCCCACCACCCTGCCGTGACACCAGATATGTCGCACAGGAGCGCTCATGCGACACATGTGTCTTTTGTGTCTTTATCTGTGCTTTCGATTTGCTGGGAGGCTGCTCGGAAGTCGTGGAGCACGCACCGGAAAATATAGCTTTCGGCTGTGCTTGCCCTGTTGCGATATCGCGTTCCCTCTCAGGTTTCCCGCTTGTCGAAGAAAAGCGATACTTTCTTTCTTCTACCAAGAGTGATGGACAGGGCGGCACGCGGTCCTTGTCTGGAATTGTTCCAGGCTGTGCTGGCGTGTCTGCCGAAGTATCTCAGCCAGCAGCAGGTCAGGTAAAGGTTGTAAGTGTGAGGCTATGCCTTTCCTTTCAGGATCGCGGAAGAATCGTACATTCATCTCCTGAACGAAAGCGCGAATGACTCCCCCTCTACGTCTTTGAGGAATCAGAGCGAAAAACACGGACGTCGACGATTAGAGCACCGGCCACCGCTTGGCTCGCGAACCACAGCGCAGAGAGTCGAACTACACGGGGTGCAGCCTGATGCTTCTCGCACTGCTGCTGGGCGCTCGCCTTGCTTCGCACACGGCTGATACGACCAGGTTGTATCATTTCTGTCTTCGCTATGTCTGCGCCTCAGACAAGTTAACGCAACATAATCGTTGAGCACGTTATCACTACATGTTCGCCATCTAAGCATGCAAACATAATCCCAGGGTTGGCCTGGTGCGTTTTGTTTCTGGGCTCTTAAAGCGAGGAGCTCAATATCTAACCCAAAACATGGCTTGGATCAAATTTGTTCGTGAAAACCGTCCAATGTTTTATGAAAGAACTCTAAGACGAAAATACTCGTGAAGTTATCAGGCTAGAACCAGCAGTTACTCGCGTGGGGAGGTCAACCGGTCAGACAACGATCGAGCCCAAACGTGGCACCCCTAGGGGTCAGTCCCATGGATGGTAGTGGTGGGTGCCTTGTTTTGCTGAGCTCCTGGGATGGGGGAGTTCGGTATTGCGCTCGAATGATGACTTCGAATACGACCAATCGTGTCGCGCAACTCGACCAACCTTTCCATGCCGCTGCCACAAAACAGAAATACTCGTACAACGTTCAGACAAACCGGTAGTTTTCACAAGCTCAACCGGGCAGAACGTGTTTAACCAAAACGTGGTACCATTACCGTGGGATTGGGACAGTAATCCGCCAATTGTTTGGTAAAGTCAGCTTTTGGGACACATGCTACGATACGGGTGCACCTTCATTTTGGTAAGATTCAGCTGCTCTGTACCTACTCCTAAACCCCCACTTGGGGGATGTATTGTGATATCGATTCGATTAACTATCCCCGTGGTCTAGTACACAACGCCTTTTTCTTCGAAAACAAACTAAAATAGATTGCCGACTTTTGGGTTAAGGAGCACCGTTGTTCAGAAACCATTTTAGCCAAAAACGACAGTGCTAACTCTATCGCAGCACGCGTCTTAACCCGTTTACGGTTTGGGGTAGTAAAAGGGTAAAGGGGTGACATTGACATAGCGTGAGGTGCACCCCTACTATCGTAGCATGAATTCGAAGAACGACATCGCCTAAAGTTGAGAAACCCCCGTGAGTCGGTCACCAATATTCGTTTGCCGAACAGCGGTACCCCTACCCCTTATCCTAGCGCTAATAATAACGAATGATTGTGTTTGACCGATTCCTTTTCTGTCGTCGACGGGTTTTGCCTCGCGGTAAAAAACATCTGACGAAGATGCAAAGCATGCTGCTCGAGTGGAAGGTTAGGGAGGGCGAACCCGCGCTGTTCATGGCGGCAAGATCAGGAGATATCGGCTTCGTCAGGACCATGGCTATCTTCCTGAAGGATCATTTGGACAGCGAACAGGTGTGAAACACACGGTAGATGCGTGCTCCGACAGGGCTAGCAAGTGTTTTATCTGGGTTATATCTTGACCTGCTAGGGCACGGTGCTGTTGCCGTATCTTCGGTGCACCTAGAGACTGTATGTGGAACCGTTTTGACGCATGCTTGATCGACTTCGGATGGTGGGTTGATTGTCACGCTCGTCTTGTTTGTGTGCGGTCGTTCTGGTGCACGCAGGACAGGGTACTGGGTTGAATGACAGAACGCAAACCGAGTTATATAGAGGTCACAGTAGAGTAATGCTGTGGTCGATGTGGCCGTTGTTGCTGCTGTTGTTGCTCTTGTTGCGGGTGACCCCCGCGGAGCAGTGGTTTGCAATAGGTGAAAGGTCATGCCGTGTCCACTCTTGCCACACACAAACGACAACCCCCTGCGTAAAGCGGGAACATGTTGAGTCATTAGGCTGTTGGGCTACTGGTAAAAAGGTCAACCATTCACCTATCCGGACTAAGCCTTTTATAAAATTCTCCCCCCCCTAGAACGACGGGGTGTACAGGTCCGCCGGATATACGGGCGGACCTGTCAAAACCACGAGGCAGTTCCAATTTATTTCTGGGACCTCCAGAAGTATTTTCAGGTTCGACATGTGGAAGCTCTACATATTCTGAAAAAAAACTTCTTAGTATTGTGTGCACGGTGAGATTCGAACTCCTGACCTCAAACCCATGCTCGGCCATCGACGCCATATGTGAAGGCATTATTAGTATGTTGGGCTATTCGTAACAGGCCAACCAACCCCCTATCAAAACTATTACGAGGGTAGCATAGTAATCGAGACCAAATTGCTTATTGTAGTAATCATGGAACCAAAAAGCGGGGGCGCAAGAAGTGTGTACCCGGTGTTGGAGAAAGCCTCCTGTATGTGCAGAGAAAGAGAGATATATTAAATTTGCTTACTGTAGGAAAATTAGGGAATACATCGTAGGGTTTATCTTGTATTTATGGGGGAACCTGATCACTATGGTCCTCCGAGGCAATCTACGATAGACCCCCTAACATTTTCCTTTAAAAAAATGGCCGGTTTTGAAAGCAGCTCCCGGCCGTATCTCTTGATCTTCGGTGCCCCGGGCCACCCCGACGTTACCGTTCGATAGTCCTTCGCAAACAATTAGTGATTGGAAGATACGTATTTCATAGCATCCTTCCTTGTGTCGAGCAGCCATGAAACGTTCGTTAAAGAAAATCACTGGGTTTTTTTTGGGGGGGGCTATCGTAGAAGCAATCCCCCGTAATAAGCCTTCTAACCAACATGTCTGAAGAAGCCATTACAATTGATATTGGCAGCATTCTTAAATGCGGGAAATGTCATTCTTGGATGCGTGCATAAAATCATTTGTGCGCACATCACGGTGTTTGATGATCAATACTGCTACCATTGATAAATATAACGAATGTATGTACCTTTCATCACGCTTTAGATTAGTTCAGATACTGCAGTTTTGAAATGGAACGGTGTTGGGGGATGCAATGCTGTCGTCAATCCATGCCCTGACACGGCCTAGATTTTATTCTATAGGCTCCCTGTCCGTAAAGGAAAAGCGCAGTTTCACCGTTCAGGCGATTGAGGGGGCGCTAAAACCGGATCAAGGGCAAAGCGCATTCTTATCTATCCCAATCCCCGAATTCCCGGGTTACTCGAAACTTAGCACCCTGGTATATTGATTTTTGTTCCTGTGAATTTCGCAGTTTGTTTCGACACGCCGCGATGGAACTTTCTGTTGGTTTTGTCCCTTTGCAGAGAGCGAGGATATCAGCTTACAGTCTCATCTGCAGCCGTATGTGTTTCGTTTCCGACCGACCTTGCGCATTTCCTCAACGGGGGTCTACACCTAAACGTTGAGGCGTTGAGGCGGTCGAAAACAGTCAAACTCCGAAAGGTACAAAAATGAGACTAAGAGACAAGCCTCAAAATAACGTCTGCACTTGGCTTGCGGGCAGCTACCGCTCCTCACAAGCAACCACGGCCCGCGAAGTTGGGGAAAGCTCCATACGGGGTGAGTGAGTGCGTCGGGTGCGCCGAGCAGCCGTCGTAGGCGGCCTTACACGACCCAAGAGGTATTCTCGTGAACTCGAAGATGCGAGCCGGCATCACGAACAACTCTCAACATAGGAAAATATGTATTTTTACGCGCCAGAGCCTGGTACCGTGGGTAAAACGTCGATGATAACAAGGCCTTCACCAAACGTTCTCCGGTCCCCCTGGTGGATACATAATCTATAGCAATACCACGTGACCCAGAAAGCGTTGCGGACTTTAACATTATGTTCCTGCGGGCAATAACATTATGTTCCTGCGACATATGACTGAACTAGGGGGAGACTTACCCAAAACAAACTATGACAATTTTCGAGTTTTACAAATTCGGATCTTCTTGTGAGTCTTGTGTGGAGCTACGGTAAAGGTTCACGTTCTAGTAGCTTCCTTTCAGCCGACCAGAGCCGACTGGCTCGGAAGAAGGCACCCCCAATTTTATGTCTCAGTTATAAGCTTCTTTGGCGTTGGGATTTCGCGGTATGCTGCCCAAAAAACAAAAAACAAAAATACACCTGTGTCCAATTATATTCCGCTAGATCGACGCCTGTTACAAGTTGGGCTGCACGGTTTGGCGAAAGCTTACCTGGCTGGTAGCATTCCATAAGAAAGGAACTGTCCAATGTATGTATGGTTTCATAGTAGTACCCGTATATATATTGGGTCAAGGGTGAAATGTTTATCGAAATCAGTTTTCGGGTATTATATACAATAGAGCTCCTTGAATGAGGAGCCTTAGCAGCGATTGGTGCTAATCCTATCGCGACATAAGGAAGGACTACCTGGGTGATTTACATGACCTCCTGTTTTAGTGGCACTGCCGAAGGGGGCACCGTGTACAACAGCAGTTTAGCTTGGGCGTGGAGAGCCGTAGAATGGGACTGGCAGCCTCTCCAACTCCTTCGAAAACCATTGTTTACGCCGTATTCAGAACACTTGGGTGCTGGAAACAACGAACCGTCTTTAGGTCTGCTCGGGAGACGCAGGTTCATAGTCGCCCACCGCTATTGTTTGCGTCGTTTACGGCGATAAACAGAGAACAACGAAAGCAGAACAAGACAATCGTTTTCATTCTTCGGCAGGGAGATTCAACGGCTCAAATTGAAAACCAATGTCGCAATCGCCTTCAATGGGACGGAGGCCGTCATCCGTCTTCAGAGTGGATGGGGTGACCCACAATCCACCGCCTCCTGGCTCGGGAAGTAGGTGCTATTGTCGCGACGTGTCACGCACTGCCGCAACATGTTCGACCTCATAGTGGTGTTGCTTTCGCGGTTTGAATGTTTGGTTCCTGTCGTTTGTTTTGCTGACGATGTTTCGAAGGTGCAAGAAGTGCTGATGGCAAGGGCTCGCAAGGGCAGACCCCTGTTCCATGTTTTGGTAACATCTGGTGACAGCGATTTCTTCACGGCCGTGATCACCTGTCTGGAGGACTATTTTCCGACGGAGCAGGTGTGAAACCCTTCTCTGCGGAGGCGTTCTACGATAGAAGCAGCAGTTTTGTTTCTTATTGGCCGAAACATTGTTCCTGAACGAATAATATTCTCAACCGTTGAGCTATCTACGCCAGTATCGTTTCAATGTCGCAACATTTTAGTTCTACGCCTTGCGGTTATGGGGATTGCGCCTCGGGTTTAGAGTAGATAGACCGTTCCGTCAAGTCGCTGGTTTCGACAAGATACAGAGCACCTCAAATTTGGAGCATTTTAGAGAAAACCATGGAACCACACCATGGAACCACACCCCTGTCGTAGCATGCGTCCTCTAACGAGAGCGTTTTCGAATAGGGCATGGACGCGCCGGACGAAACCTCTTGCAACCGTGTGGCTGGTGCTTCCGTGGAGGGGCAAGCAAAGGCGGGCACCTTGTGGGGCCTTTAAGTCTGAGCAAAGACACTCGGAAGAGTGATTGTCCGTTTCTTCCTGCAGTTATACCGGGTTTTTGTTTTCAATTTTGGTTTATTATTATGCACCCATGTACTCCTGTGGCGTCACAGATGGAGCGATCAATTCCATGGCAGGGACGATGTCTCATTTTGTGCGCTCATCCGATCAGGGGCTCAATCAACATCTCACCTGGAATCACAACTAGGAAGGAAACGTTACCGAGCAACCCGACCCATCGGTTCTATGCGCCGCCACCCCTAAAACAAGTGTACACTCGAAACACATGTCATACTAACTGGTCGTTACAGTGGTCACTTGAGGTAGTTCCAACTTCGGTCAGAAAATATTGAGCCAAAAACGACGTACCCCTATCATACCGCGGGACTGTTATGTCCGTCTACAAGTGTACGTAGGGCTACGTATAGGAAAACAATTCGACTTACCATCGCCCCCGTCCCAGACGCTGCAGCACCCGACCGATCCTGGGTGGAGGCCGCTTGAGCGCCTGCGGATTGTGAAAATTGCCCGGGGGCTCGTGTGCGGTCACGCGTTTGGCTTGTCGTGTTTGAAGGTGCAAGACATGTTGATGGCGGAGAACGAGGGCGGAAAATCGGTGGTGTTCCTGGCTGCGAAACGCGGAGATATCGACTACTTCGAAGCCATTATAGTCTCTCTGACGAAACAATTAACGCCAGAACAGGTGCAGAAACTCACTCTATAGAACTCTTATGTCTCGTAGCCTCGTTGGTTGTCGGATGAGTTTGAGCGATTGGTCGACAGTATCGCCGTCGCCGTGTAACGACAAGAGCAATGTTCAAACTACGTCTATATTGAGAGGGTGAGAGCTGTTCATTTAACGTAGCACCACACGTCTTTTTTGTATGGGAGGGCGGCAGAAACGTGGTTTAGATATTTGTGCAAGCTTTGTTGTGTAGTAACACCACACGTCTTCTTTGTACGGGTGGGCAGGAACGTGGTAGCCTGCTGCGTAGATATTTATATTCTCGTGGTCAACAAACTGATCAATGAAATATTGTGTTTTTTTAGATGCTCTTGTAAGCGTTAAACCGTTTGACGCCTTGCCTCTCTCCGGCACAAACCTATCTTCGACTGATCATTCGCCGTTAGAACAATACGACATTATGGCAATGTGGAATGTGTTTCAGAGGCAAGGTACGATGGTTGACACTGCTGGTCGAATGATATCAATTCAGATGTAAAACCTATGGCCAGTAACGGCGTGGTAGTATGTAGGGTACGAAGTTATATCGAACCGAGTATGCTTGTCTTGTATATGTATACACCCCGCGCGGGTTCCAAGGTCTGGTTGCGATATTGTTGCGGTTTGCATGCTCGTCTATGTCTCAAACCTGTCACAGCAGTAGTATGCCTTTTATGCTGCGATTACATCCGTGTTGTTGCATTCACTGTACAAAGGTTGGTCCCCCATCATAAGGAAAGCTGGGACGGTTGGTGGTGTTGCGTCACCTCAAAGGAGTAACAAACCTTGGTACCACACAGCAACGGATGCACACGTCAAATATACAGACAAGTAGTACAGAGAAGTAAAGCGACCAAGAAATGAGAGTTGGGGCTTGGTAGGAGGTATAACGAACTCTAAATTGTCTATGATGATAACCTAGTTGTTGGGTAGTGCAAATTGATTGCTGAAGGTATCAAGTTTGGCTATGTCGCCTCCATCGAGGAGTCGAGTTAGGGATGGCTACTATGCTGCACAGCAGTAGCCAGTAATCTATACCCAGTTACTGATCGGTAACATAGTCGCCTGAGGCGAGCAGGTCACAGCAGTACAACCACGTGTTACGGCTATACAGCAGAGCGGTGTGTTTCATGCCGATTTAGTATATACCTGGTATGCGGTGGAATCCGGTTGGGTCATTGGTCTCGGGTTTACATGCGGCAGAACCCCGAACACCACAATACCAGTTCGAGTTCTACCCAGGGTTTTTGTTCGAGATATATTGTTTTGCCCCGACCTCATCATGCTGATTGTCTTGAGGGAGAGCGGTGTGATCGATCGGCCGTGTACACGAACACCTTCTCACTTATCTTCACTCCATTCCTCTTCATCTCCTCCTATTTCATCCTGTCCTCTTGGAAAACACCGACACTCAACACTGGCCTGGAGCGTCAGTATTTTAGAATACGCTCTGCGGAGCTTAACTTTACGCAGCAGCTAGCTGGCTGAGCCTGGTTGATAGTGCTTGCCTCTAGTTTGGGCTGCCTGGTGCAACTCAGGAGCCGCGCACCACACGCCCTGTGTGGAATTCCTGTTCAGAGTTATGGCAATAGTTTTCGTTGTATATCTACGAAGGCCATATAATTGTTCATCTGGAAGAGTTTCTGGTTTGAGCAGTGGTCAAACAAGGGTATACCCGATGGCTTTGTGGACAAAGCATGGTACCATTGTAAGTTTTGTGACCGCAACAACCCCAGGGCACCATCTCATTGACCAGCGCCGGCCACCACCCGACGCTGTCCACAAACCCACCGGGTATATCCGCTTTTAGCTACTCACCCCCCAAGGGGTACACCCACCTACCCGAAAATGTCCGGGCTGGTCGACCACAACCGGACCAACAGCCCACCACGCACAAGCCGACGATTACGACGTGCCACGCACCAGACGACGCATCACGACGTATGACGACGTATCCAGACGAGTTTCAACTGCGAATCAGCTATAATACGAGCTATTATACAACTTCGGTGCTTGTGGTTCGGAGAATAGGGAGAGAGAGCGTTACTGTTTGGGTGGGAGAGGGAGCGAATCAACTACTACTGCTGTGTCGTGATGATGTGGCTTTTGGTTGGGAGAAGGAGAGAGAGAGCGCTGTGAATCAGCTACGAGTTACTATACTACTGCTGTGCTGTGATGTGGCTGGTGGTTCGTCCAGGAGGGGGAGAGAGAGCGGTGTTTTTTGGGTGGGATAGGAAGCGAATCAATTA
>JAYJME010001559.1:0-16062 GCA_036873775.1 Costaria costata
TACGTTGCGCGGGTAGAGTCGGGCCATCCTGACCCAACCCGACCCTACCCGCTCAGGTGTGAACCAGACCTGTGAACAACCCAGAGAGTATGGCATATGTTTCACTCGAATTGGCCTAAATCTACGACGATGATTCGGCACCAGAATCTCTCGCCCGAGCGAGTGGGGTTATAGTGCTCATTAGGCGAGTAGACTCCGAAAACGTCCAGTTTGTTACGCCTATAGTACCACGCGTTTAAATCTCGGGCCACTTACCGCCCCACCCCCCCTCTACCGTACACAGCAACTATACTTAACATGAATTGTTATATGATGTGGACTCCCCGCCGATTGATGGGCATCGTTTTGCGACACATGAACCCCCCGTGCATCAACGACGGGGCGACAAGACCTGTACCTGGTACAGCCCATTGAATGTACTGTTGAATACATGAAGGTGAAGTTAGTGGCGACGTATGATACGATAGATCTAGCCTTATTGCTAGCCTTATTGTTGGCCTCATTAATATAGACTGTTAGAGCTACACCACAACCACGGAACTACCAGCCAGCGCTGACTGATAGCGCAGTGGTTACAGCCTACACATCATAAAAGAAAATCTCCTGAGTCCACCGGCGGTTAAGCCTGGACCTCAGACTTTCCTCAATGTTGTACATCTAATATCCCCGCCTAATCAGACAAGAAACGCCCCAAATCCTGACCGTAAAACGCAGAAAGCACTAAAAGCAATCGAAGGAGAAAACCCCAGAAAACGGGAAACTGTAGAGCGCGGCGGCAGGGTGAAGGTCAACTATCCAAGGCCGTGCCTCGAGATTTATCCACGTTACGTTGGATCCCCCGAGATAACGAGCTGACTTCGTGGGTCTGGAGACGCCAGGAACCTAGTACGGACCCCATCGAGGTCGTGTAGCGCGCCGGGGGAAGAGTAAGTTTAATGGGTCCCTGGTTGTCCAAACATCTGACCAGGTATACTTCATCACCCGGTGTACTCCCGCCAGTTTTCCCAAGCCACCACCACCCGTCGTCGCCTCTGCACCAACCTTGGGCGCCCCGGGGTAGCACCGTGTCGCGGTAGCGGCGGAGCCATTTCGTTCGTGGGACGCAAGCTTAGCCGGGCGCCAAAAGCGGTCGCCGCTATTCTGGGAAAGCTCACGCTGTGTTCCTGCGCGAATGCGCATCCAGCGGTAAAGGTGGTTGGTTTGACGGTGCTGGTCCGGAGGTCGGGCCCAATAACCCAGAATGTGGGAGCGGCAGAGTTGGAGGTCCAATTCCCGCTCCCAAGATGGTTCAGAGAGTCCCACCCAATGCGTCTTATATCACGCCGCGATAACTCCACCTCGCCCCCGGACCGACTGGTGGCCGGTGATCGTTTCCACCTCCAGCCGTTGGAGGGGAACTGAAACGTCGTCTTGGGTGACGTCGTGTGGCAGAGATTTCTTGGAAACACTGCTGAGCACGTACTGCGTCAACCCCGCTCGTAGTTATTTTGGCATGCCATCGCTGTCGTCGGTGTTGGCACAGGCTTGCAGCGCATTATCGCCACACGCCGGCGAGCATCCGAACCGGGCAGGTCAGAAGGGATATCCCAATAGAGAAGGTTATCGCCGAGCGATGAACCGTCCGGGGTGTCGGCAGAGGAGCACCGACCAATTGCTAGGACTTTCTAAGGGCCCGTCCAGTTAAGCGCATATTTTGCGTTGAAAACGTTGGCGTCAGTGTTGGCCTTCATGCCCTGGGGGATGGTAGAAGCTGATTTGTACACCTATGCCCAACCACGCACGGATAATTCAGGGGGCGGACGCAGCGCGTCGCTTGGGGCGGAGTTTCATCGGTTAACGCGGGAAACGGTGAGGGCATGGTGTTAGCGAACAATATCACAAGCGCGCTGCTGTCGGTATGTAGCCAACTCGCAATAGGCCAGGTGGTTGCGGGGCAGACTCTGGTATCCCGCGACTCCGGCGCGTTCGAAGCCCGTTAGGGGGAGACGTGGAAGCCTACCCATGTGGACCTCGTTGGGCGCCAAACCCGTCACCGCGCTGACCGAATTGTTGTTTGCGAGCTCGACGTGAGAGAACTGCGCGTCCCAGACATCTTGTTGTCCATTGAAGACCATGTAGACAGCATTTGGGCCATAGTTTGGTTCACCCGATCAACGCTTCCATTGTCGTTTGGATGATAGGAGCTTGTGGCAAGTTTGTGCACTCCCAGCAGTTGATATACCGCTTGTTAAAGCTTGAAGCAGAACTGCGCAGGCCGTTGTCTGAGAGTATGGTGCGCGGACACCCCCATAGGTAAATGTATTTGTTGACCAGAATGTTGGCCGCACCCTCAGCGGTGAACTCTGCGGCAGTGACGGCAAACATATCTGCCCGACGACTGAGACGATTGGTCAACAGCGAGATGTAGGCAATGCCTCGCGGCGTGGTAAGAAGAGGACCGACGTAACCGACACTGACGGCGACGCCAGGAACTTCCGTGAGAGGCATGGCGATGATTGGCCAACGGACAGACAGCTGCGGTGTCTTCTGTGCTTGACACTTCAAGCAGTGGCGAAGCCACCACCGAGTGCAAACATTCATGTCAATCCACCAATAAAACCGCTTCAGCATGCGCAATGTGCGAGTGGTACGAAGGTGGCAAGATTCCGTCGAATGGCAAGCGTACATGATCCAAGGGCGCATGAGTAGGGGGACGTAGGTGCGAACAGGCTCGTCATTCAACAAGCAAGCATCTCGCCCCACCGAGTTGGGCGCGTCAGGCGTCTTCGGCGGTGGTGTCGGGTTATGGACGAATAGGACAATGTCGTCGTTGGTCGTGTGAACTTGTCCTTTACCAGCCAGTTCCTGGAGGTCCGAAAGGTAAAGACGATTGTGCGAGAGGTAAGGCAACAAAACGTCCATTGGCAGGCCCGACGGCCGGCCAATACCGATGTGACGCATTGCGGCATGGCACGTCGACTCAGCCTGTGTTTTCGTCTGTCAATCGGCAGGCGAATAACGCCCGACATAATGTTCAGCAGCGTCGTCAAGGGCGACTAACTTAGTAGGTGCTGTCGACGTGTCGCCCTGAGGGTGAGAGAGGAGACAGGCTCTGTGCGGTCGTGGTCGGACGGGATCGGCACCGTGGGGACCGGCAAGACGGCAGGAGCAGGGGTTTTGGCGATAGGTGGTGCCGGTCGCGCCCGTGGCACTCGTGGCGGGGTGTTAGCACGCCTGGTAGATGGTTGAGGGGCCCCGCCGGGCCCAAACCCATAATCAACGACAGAGAGTGCAATGCCACTTGCTGTGGCTGTACGTCGGCGCGTCCGAGTGGAGATGCGGTCCGAAGACGGCTTCACCTGCGGGGGTGCCGGGGAGCCAGGCAGGGCACTGGCGGACACGGTCGGGCCGGTGTCGTTGACCGAATTTCGGTCACCTTTGTAGAACTCTTTGAAGGAGTCGGCTGGGCGACGCGGCAGCCAGGGCTGCTGCGGAGCTTGCGCCGACCTCGGTGGATGGAGCAAAGACTGAAACGGAATCGTTGTCCACTGTAGGCAAAGCCCACCCGCGGCCGGAATAGCGATCGACGGTGGAGACGGAAGTACAAACACGAGCGACAAAACGTTTTGAAGGAGCTGAAAGGCTGTCAATCTTCAAACGTGGCCCGTGTGTGCGAAATTGCAAGCATCCGTGGAGGTGAAAGCGAGCCCACCCAAACCAGCACTCTCGGTGCGGGGCACTAGCCCACCCAAGCCGACACCTGGAATGGACGAGGAGGGAGTGTATAGCCCGCAAGTCCTTATGAGCAATATACCCCCATCCTCCACGGGGTCGAGACTCGTCGACCCACTGCGGCCATTTTCCGTGGTAGGCTCTGGCAAGCGAGACAGGTAATCGGCGTTGCCGTTCGCGATTCCCTTGCGATACTCGAGTGTGTAGTCGAACGCGGTGAGGAACTCAAGCCACCTCTAGACTCGGGCGCTATGGTTATCCACGTTGTCCATGCGTTCCAGTGCGTTGTGGTCGAAGAATATACCAAACTTTGTTTCCCAAAGGTATCCTCGGAGGCATTTGAGGGCCCAAACAACGCTGCCGGCCTCCAAAACAAGAGGAATCCATGGCCTTGTAGAGTCGACGATTTGGTAAAGTTGAAGATGCAAATTCGACGATTTGGTATTTCGATTATACGCGCCATTACGATGTACCATCGTACAACGCGAATGAAACAACGGCTTTCACCAAGCATTAGCTGAGGTTTTAGTGGTTATTTTTACGTATTAACATAAGGTACACTCAACAACTGCGGACGGGTGTATTTCGTTCCCGTTTGAGGAACCTGGTAGTCAACTATTGGGATAAAAACAGAGCAAAAAGGGCAAACAAACTCTGGATTATTGTATATTTGCATCCGTTTATTAAATCTGAAAATACGTGATCTTGCTTGTAAAACTGTTTCCAAGTAGTTTGTAAGTTTTGGCGAAGCGCCCCCTCGCGCGTACTTGGCAACATCTTCCTGGGGGTTCCTGGGTGGCCTTACGTAGGGCACAACACGGTTGACCATGAGAGTATGTGCCACGGTTAAACATGGACAGCGCAATGGAACGTGCCGTGGTGTGCCCTATTCATTATTAATAGTACTTTTGCCTATGTCAGGGGATCGCCAATAGTACTTGGACTATACCAGGAACCATGTGTGTTGAGCGTTGAGATTGAAACAGTTTCAGTCCGACTACGGACCGATCAGATACGAAATGTAGTGATCCCTTTGACGACCTGCCCGTGGAGAAAAATCGAAGGTTGTTTAGAACCTGCTTGGAAACTATTTTTGCGTTTTGGCAGCTCGGCCCCGGCATGGTAGGGGTGCGAGGGTCTTTGGATATGGCTACAGCAACGTACGAATTAAGTACACCCCCCCTCCATGTTAACAACCAGTCGCAATAACGTTGGGGAATAAGGGTGGTACGGTGTTGTGGCGGTATACCCCCGTCTGTTCACTGCCGCCTTTTGGTCTCTCGGGCGTTTGGCTCTGATGTACCTCACGAACAATTATACTTGAAATAAGTTTCTCGGAGTAGCGTAAACACAAATTCCAGGGCGGTACATGTACCTCAAAAGCAAAAAACATGTAGGATTAAGATTGCAAATAACTAGGGCAGCCCCTTGACCGAATGGCCTTGGCCGGCTGAAACGTGGCACTCAACGTGACGCCTCAACCGTAGTAGGACTCGGACGAAACCGTAATATGTCCTTTACTTCCCTTTCAACGCATGGGCCATTGAGGAATGCGCGTGCTATGCACTGTGCAGTTGAACGAGCCGCTGTTAATTCCATCGATCAGGTATGACAATGAACCTGTCCGGATCTAGATACAAGGAGTGACTTCCTTTGGGTGGACAAGGAGGGAGTGAGTCAGCGTTTGCATGACGGAACTAAGAGTGTATGGCCGGGGCAATTGCCGCGGGATCAAGATGTCGCAAACCACGTTTGTTAGGCTAGTCGTAGCACGCCTTGGCCAAACTGGTTGTACCTGTTGTGTTTCGACGCCGGCTACGGTACGGCTGCACCAAATACGCTCTGAGGCTCCTCATTCGAGGATCTCCGTAATTCACCCACCAGAAGCTGGCTTGGAGAGGAAACGATAGAAAACCGCTATGAACAATGAGACGTTCTACGAAAGGGGTAGCAAGTTTTGACCCTTTTGTCTTCTTCGGGTTAGGGTTCGTTCACGGAAGAACTACGGTACCCAGTCTTCTAGTGATCATTTTACAACGTGTTTTGTTGCCTACCTAGGGCGTGGTATGGCTCATCGGGTATTCCGTTCGTGTTTGCCCCAAAGACAGGTTTAGGGGGGTATGATTAGGCAGGGAGGTCCGTAAGTGAGGAGCCTCAGAAAAACCATTGAACAACATACCTCTCGTAGCATGCGTTCAATACCATGCCTCCGGTACATTTCCTAAAACCATTGTTAAAGCCAGCGGCGTCGGGTAAGGCCTATGTGCAGAAAGCCCCGTGAGACAGAAAATCAGCATCCCAGTAATTGGGAGACAGACAGACATATACCACAGATATCTCAGGTGAAACTAGGGAAGTAACACCA
Organism: Costaria costata; assembly: GCA_036873775.1. Lineage (NCBI taxonomy): Eukaryota > Phaeophyceae > Laminariales > Agaraceae > Costaria > Costaria costata. The sequence goes on from JAYJME010001559.1 coordinate 6,077, forward strand.
AACCCAGGGTATCCTACGGGTGTTCGAACTTTATTGTGGATTTTCTGTTGAGTGTTGTAACCCACGGGACAGCCGAGAGGGCGTTTGGATGGGTATCGGGTGACTTGATGCACAGGGCATCGAAGAAGGTGAAATGTGTTGTAGGCCGCATGTACGTGTGTGCAGTCTGATCGCTTGCGGGAACCAAAATGCCGGCATGCCTGAAGTGGTATTGTCGCAGTCAGGTACGCGGACGGGCAGGCAGGCAGGAGAAACACACAGGCAGCCAGAAAAACATGCAGACAGGCAGACAGACAGTTAGACAGTCAGACAGTCAGACAAAGAGACAAAGAAACAGAGAAACAGAGAGACAGAGAGGCAGAGAGGGAGACAAACAGGAGACACAGACACGCGGCCGGACAGGCAGACAGGCAGACCGATTGTGAAATCCAATGCCAGGGACCTAAGTTGATGCGTTGGCGTTTGCGTTGGAAGCCGCCATTCCTCTGCCATTTAGCAGTAAATCACCTAAGTTTGTTTTATTGAGGAAGGGCAATACACGGGCCCGGACCACTTATCTGAGAGGGGAGACAAGTATAGAACAGACAGAGGGTAACTCTCCAAACGTTAGAGCCCTCAGTGAACCTTCTAGAAACGTCGCTTGAACGCGAAAGACACCTCCGTGATGGATCGGGTCGAAGTGTGTAGGGTGGAGTTGGGGCATGCTCAATGCTGGGCACTCATGATGTAGAAACACAAAGGGTATACATATATTATTCGTCGTACAAGGAGAATAACAGGAAGAAGAAGATGAAGAAGGAGCGGGCACCTCTCAACCTGGAAAACTCGACAGAGAAAAATGCTTGTTGTCTCTGTGGAAACCCCAAATACCCTTACATAAATATCTTGAGAGCGAGTACATGATTACTCTCAATAGCCTCTCGGCTCCGTGGACGGGATAACATACGTGGCATCAATCATACTATCACGGTGATCCAAAATCAAAATCGCCAAAATCCTAACTATACTGGGATTTAACTCCAACAACCGCTCAGTAATCAACCTTCAGCCGCCGTAACTAAGGACACCTGCCCGGTAATCAAACGGGCATCAACTGAGGGAAATAGAGCCGAAACAAGTGCAACACCAGAATATCAAAACTCAACCTCAAATATAAAAAAAAAACAGATTCTCAGAATCAAACGTCAAAACTCAATGTCCAGTTTCAAAAACCAAAAACTCGAAAACCAAAACCAGAATCTTAAATCCACCCCAAACCATTCTGAGTTTAACTCCAACATCAGCTCAGTAATCAATACTCAGCCTCTGTAACTAGGGACATCTGCCCGGTAATTAAACGGTCACCAGCTGAGTGAAATAGAGCCGACACAAGTGTTTAGCCAGAATCTCGAATTAAATCTCAAATTCTCCCGTACGCATACATATCACCGGCCGGGCGTTATAGCCATGCTAGGGCATAGCGGTCCGGAAGGTAAAGTCTGGTAATACATACCGCGGGCACTTCACGCCATATAAGTGCAATCGTCAGAACAAACCAGAGTCTCGAAACTCCAATTCAAAACCCCAAAACTCAGAACTCAACCACAATCAAGACCTAAAATATCAAATGTCGAATTCGGCGCCTCAAACGGCAAAAGCCAAACACTAAAAAACAGAACCATAATCCAAGCATATTAATGTCATCGGCATCTCAGAAACCGCAAACACCAAAAGCCAAAACTCTAGAAAACAGAACCAGAGTCCAAGCAAAACAAGATGTCAAACTCAGAAATCGCAAACACCAAGATCAAAAACATGAAATGTCAAGTTCAGCATCTCAAACGACCAAAGCCAAAAATACAATTTATCGTCCCCCCGTACGTAAATGTATCATCGGTTGTTATTGCCGTGCTAAGGCATACCGGTCCGGATGTTAAAGTCTACCAAGATATACCGGGTACCTCTAATGTCATATAGATGCAAGCACCAAGACAGAGTCTCTACTCTGAAAGTCAAACTCAAAACGGAGTCTCAGATTCAACCTGAACCAGAGCCAGAGTCTATTTGCTCACATGATCTCCATGTCAAAAACCAGGACTAATTCCATTTTCAGCATCTGTCTAAATAATACCAAACAGCCAAGTCAGGGGAACCAGCACACTCTAGCGTGATGAATCGCCTCGTAGTGTGTAGGGTCGCGTTGGGGCAGGCTCAATGCTGGGCACCCATGATGTAGAAACACAAAGAGAATATATTTATGTATATATTGTTCGTCGTACAATGAGAAGAACAAGAAGGAAAAGATAAAGAAGGAGCGAGCACTTCTCAACCTGGAAAGCTCGACAGAGAAACATGCTTGTTGTCTCTGTGGAAACCCCGAATACAGTTAAATTCATATCTCGACACAGAGCACATGAGTACTCTCAACAGCCCCCCCCCCTCCCTCCAGTCTAAACCAGTCTAAACGAGAACACTAGGTGCCGAAGATGTTGATTCAGCTCACGAACTGGAATCGGATGCTGATAAATGTTGAATATTAAGCCGGAGGTCGGAACAAATCTGGCCCTATGGACGCAGCGAGGAACCAAACATGAAACCTCTCCTGGCTAAATGATCCACCCCGTTTCACATGGACGCCATCGTCGGGAACTTGAAAGCGTGATCTAGGTCGATACACGAGCTACGCGCTGATTGAACCTCAGTACTTTCAACCAGGGCATCGACCTCCGACGGGTCCTACTGCAGTCCTATCAGTTTCTGTTTCCCATCCCGCGTTTTGGCCAGCCTAGCGAGTGGATCTGTGCCTCGCTTAAACTTGCTTGCAGTTGCGTCGCAGAAAACCACCCAACCCCATGGGGGTGCATATCGCGAAACCCAACATAATAAAATCATCAGGCTCCAAAAACAGATGGTAGTTACTCCTCCGACTGGCGCTGATCGGCTGAGCCAAAATGACCTAAACGTGCCTGCCTCCTCGCCCCTTAACTCACACTATATTGGGACGAATACCGCCTCCCGCCGTCACGCCTGGTAGCGTTTCCCACCCACCGTGGGAAGCTAAAATCAGTCAGAAACACCTCTTGCCCGAGGCGCTACATGCTTATTTCACGCCCACAAAAGCAAGCCAGGAAGGCGGGGGCACATATCAATATGTGCGATGTACCCCAAACAATTAAAATACAAATACAAATTTGAACCCGTTGTAAGCAATACGGTCTACGTACATTCAAGTCAAACAACGTCGGGCCCAAGTGTGTGCTATAAAATATCCCGTGTAGACTTATTTGCTGTTCAAACCAATCTAGCACCTCTGATGTTGGACGTCCCCTGCTTCCGTGCACTACCTTTCAAGGACTGAAGTATTGGGCACGGGCGCAGTTCCAAAACTGTAAACAGGATGCGCTAGCAAACCTTCGTGGGGCGGCGCCGTACGAAGCGTACGAACATATCAAATTCCGGATACCCCACGACTCCTGTCGATCCTTCCATCCATCAAGAAACAACAAGCGCCCACCCAGTGGTGGAGTACCACGCGTTTGGTTTGACACCTGCAGTATATAGCCGTATCGTAAACCTGTACCGATACTATTGACAGCCGCTCTAACGTCCAACGGCCGAACTTTGTGTCGACAAACGCAACACGTCTTGGGCCTGGCGAGTTAAAGCCCGGCGACAGGAGATATATTCATTCAGGTTTGCGCAATGGTCGATTGGGGCGTGAGGCCATCCGAACTCGGCTCATGTGGTATGTGACCCAAGCTTCCTCGGAGGAACTGGATGGGCTGACCTCTATGTTTCCATGGCTCACAGGTGAACACCATCTGCTCGTAGGCGGACCAAACGAGAGCGGGGGTGTCAGGCGACACTGAATCGTTAGGGTGTACATGATGCATATGGTGTATCGTTTGTTTGACGAGACAGACCACAACATCAGTATCTATGCTAACACAGTAGAACACGGGGTTTCAATCAGATGGGCACACAATATACGTTTTGGATGCATACGTGTGGTCCTCCGGGGTTAAACACTCGTCCCGCGACCAATGGTCAAAATCGGGAGAATACCATCGAAACGCTTAATCCCACTCCTGCAGCAACCATCGTCTATTTACATACAATGCGAGTAGCAGCCTCCAAGGGTTTGGTGGGAGGGTTACTCCGGCGGGGCGATGGGTGCTATGGTAGCGGGGAAATGTTTATGTCTCTCGATTTTCAGCCTATCAGAGTCACTCCGAAGAGTGACTACCCTAGGGGTTTGTTTAAGCATTCGATGCTTGCTACGATAGAGGTGCAGCATTTCGTTTCTAAGGCTCCTCACTTTAGGAGCTCTGTACATGACCCACAAACTGATGTAATCCGATTAACAAGCGCACGACCTAGGTATACGAAAATAAAATAGTGCAAAAAACGAAATTGATACCCCGACGATGGTGCGTTAAGGAGCCCCATCCTCCAGAAACAAAAATGCCAAACAATGCTACCTCTATCGTTTATCTGTACGTAACACCCTGGGCACGCTAGTATACCGTGCCAAACAACCGAACAGAAAACCCGATTTTGAGAGAGGTAAGCAGCAGTGACTCGTCGGAATGGCCTAAATGCACTACTTAGTGAACATGCCTTTTCGTAGCACCAGTCGCCTATATTGGCAGCAGCACAGCGCTACTCGCGCGAGTCCCTGCCCTCTTGTGTAGCAGTGCTACGTGTTTGTTCTACTCTAGTCGGTGTCATGGCCTGTACCGGCATAGAAGTGGCTGCGACGCTGCTCCAACAAACTCGGTTTGGGTCTGGTTTTGCGTGTGGTACAGAGCCACTCGCGCGACTAGCTTAAACTTGGTAATTAAAATGTGGGCACCTCCCCTCCTTACCGAAGCCTTTGTCCGTCGAAGAGTCTTGCTTTTTCTGTAGCAGCGGAAACTCCACGCCCACGGCTCCGGCGACCCGGTAGTCCTCGACCGTGCCACGAATGGCCTCCATGCCAGTCATGATCGGGTCGCCGCTTGCGTCCAGCACAGGCCGGGCCGTCTCCCCGAGGATGCCGGACAAAGAATCTCCGACAACGAGACCTTCCATTCCGACGTTCATCTGCCAGAAGTCGAGGTCGGGTAGGACACGCCCATCCCAGTCCTCCTCGCCGCCGCCCTGGTGGTTGATGCCGACATTAACGCGCACCAGCACAGAGGGCGTGTCGATCTTGAGAACCGCGTGGGTCGACTCGACATCGCCGAGACCAGTCCGGAGCCGCCATGTTCATGTCCGCAAACTTGATGACCCATTGCTCGAAGCTATCTTGGGACAATATCCTGCCTCCGCTCATCATCTCCTCGTACATGGTAGGCCAGATCTCGCTGCCTCCGAACTGCCAGCACTCCACAGGTAGGTTGGAGGACGACAGCGTGAGCTCGTCGTACAATTGGGCACCTACAACTGGTCCGAGCAGCTCGACGGGTTCATTGCCGTCCACCACAATTCTGAGAGCGCCGTCCGCCAGGCAAGGGTTTACGCCTTCGGGGCAGCCGCTCGTGGCCGTACTGTACGGGTTGTTGACCTCGACGGTAAAATAGTGGCCATCGCCGGAAAGGACCGATACTCCAGTGACAAGCTGGCGGTCAGGGCAGTCTTGCGGAAGGGGTGCCGTCAAGCGAACATTGATCTGCACGCTGTCGTCCTGGATAAGAGCATACCACCCTACATCGTTTCCGGACCACTGTAGCGACTGGCCGCTGAGGCCGGTCATGTGAGGGTCATCACAAATCGCATCGCCCTCAGGACACGGAGGAACTCATGCGCGGGAGGCAAGGAGAAAGACGGAGGATACGATTGAGTCAGAATGAGGAGCTGGTTAACAAGTATATCGTGGTCAATGGGTAACTCGACATGTCAACGCCACGTAGGTGACTCTGGTGTACAATACACTTTGCAAGTGATCCAGACAGGGAATGCTCGTTTCTTCTTCCACTACCATATGCGCTAGACACTACCCACAGCTGACATTGTCGCAGAGCGAGAGAGTCAACACCGATAGGAGTGCACCTCGTCGTGTCTATCGTATAGGAGAATGCGAGTATTACTCGGCATCCATGACTTACTAACAGCACATGTCGTTTGGAGCTGCCGTTCTTGAGAAGGGTTTTCTTCCGCAACCGAAAAAGGATGTCCTCCATCATCCTCGCTTAGCCTCCTGAAGTTCTGCGAATCGTGCAAAAGGCGCGACTCAGGCACAGAGGAGACAGGCCCGCCCGACAGCTGGAGGGTTGTTTTGCAAGTACAGTCGTATTGTGCCTAGCCACACAGCACGAGCTAAACACGGTGGGTTTCGTTCAATGGTCATTTGCAGCGACATACACACTGGAATAAGCACGGACGTGTGCTCTAGTTGTTTTCCTGGCCTCACGTAGTTATCCCCATCCAGCGACTACTCTGTAGCGTGTGGCATTCACCTAGGTGCGTTCGCTGTGGTGCGACCCTGGAACACCAGATCCCAGGATCGGGGATGAGGACAAACACTTGAGAGTCACAGCCACAATGACCGTGCCCATGCGAATACGGCGAACTACGAGTACTGTCTCCTTGCGCCCGTCGGCATTTACAGCGGTACCTTCGTGGTTGTGGATGTGTTGCAATCAGTGCTAGTGGCCACAGGCTTGCGCGAAGAGGGTGACTGATTGCGATTGGATGTAAAGAGGTTGAAGTTATGAACGCGCGGCGCAAACAAAAACGAGAGGCCTATAGGACGCCCTGTGACTGGTTTGAAACATGCAAGCGCCCCTAGAAGCGCTAAGTTGTTTAAGGCTGAGTATACTGTACTAGTTGTTTTAACCTCCTCGATGCATTTGCTGTCCAACGTGCGAGCTTGGTGCATGCTGGGTTTTGTCCACACGCATCGCTGCCTTTTTCACCTAATATATCACAATACATTCAAAACTGTGGCACTCCTGAGAGGTGAACGGCCCCTACTGTGCCACATCCACCCCATCCGACCCACTCTCGCATACGTGGTGGTTGAGTGGTATGCCTCGGGAGAGGTCACCACACTTGACTCACGATCTCACAGCAGGTGGGGGACTTGCATCTTCCTCCGAGGAGGGCGCAATAAACACGTCCCCACTACGAGTCGCACGCTGAACATGAAGAGGGACGGGCAGCAGTGGGAACATCGCAGAGAAGATTCAGGTGAACGAGACCAAGGGAGGGAATCGGCGGCAGGCAGCGGGTTCGCGTTGGCGTGGTGGGGCTCGGAACTAGATGCTAGAGACAAATGTTCAAATCATTGCTACTTATACTTGACTACGATTTTGGCGAGCGAGGTTCGATGTGGTGGGCATGAGGACTTCAATGAACATGTCGGTCTATTCTGCAGGGCATGGTATGTGTTGCCAACCCGGTAGTCTTTGACAGGCGAGGGAGGCTAGTAGCAGATCCCCCGATCATCAATATACAGCACTAACAGTTTCAAGCAGGCTAACCGGCTCTCGGGTGTGACACTGGACGAATTCGACGCTTGCTCTACCGTACGATTATTCCCCTCGTTATACAGTAGCTCTCCTGCCATCTACAGAGTATGATCTTGACCGCCGCGTCGATCCTACATAGTTGTCCGGCCAACCCTTCCCCGTCGCCACTACTCACTGGACGCCGCATCGATAAGAAACGCCGCAGCAAACACTCCAATCCAGACGCCGGACGTCATTCCTGACAGCCGCATTGTGCCAATATCTGCGAGGTTCATTGATCGTCGCAACGAGCTTGTAATCATATTCCTGGGCCGCGGCCAGATTGGGGTCCTTGGCTACTGGTTATATGCAGTGGAGAATGGCAGCGCAAAGACGGAGAAAAACACTGGCTGTCATGCTTCAAGTACTAGTTGTAAAGGCCGGTGGTTGCGGGATATGGCAGCCACACCGAGGGCTTTGAACTGCCCGTTGCCCTATGTCCGTTCCAGCTTTCACAACACTGGCCATCTTTCGTGTGGACCCGGAACGTAAAAATCTGACTAACGTTGTTTGGGACAGGCGGAGGAAATCGAAACGGTCAGGCCTGAGGCCTGCCCGTTATGATCGAGGAGGTCATCGGGAAGCAGAGGCTACAAGTAAGTGCTATATCACTGCCAAGAGGGGTGCTCACCAAGAGATCATGGTGAGGCGCAGAGAAATAAGGTCGGTTGTCAAGAACCACACACATGTTTTACTCGTATTAATAGCTGTTTGTTATAGTTTCTCTACGTCCCTTGGTCAGTTTGGTTTACGTTTCAAGCTCTTGGGTCTACTTGCTGAAGTTGCCGTTACGTAACATCAATATTCGTTCGCAACAGCAGCAACAGCGGCAACCGCCGAACAGCTCTCATGTACGTGTACATTCAACAACAGCAACAGCGGCAGCACCAACAGTATATACGACAAACAGCAAGCAGTGTCCAGTATCAATTTTTTACTTTCAAGCCGGTACGTATATTAATAGAACAAAACTACAAAGGGTAAAGAAAAACAAACCTAAACACAAAAGTAGTTTTTTACTGGTATCGAATACACCCAGGTCCAAACCCAAAGGGAAGAACACCAAAAACAACTTAAAAAAGATAAACTGAAGAAAAGAGGGTTCGCCGTGGTACTTGAAAACGTGACTTGGTATATTGAAAACGCCGAGACCGTCGAAGCAGTGCTGTGCAACTCTTGCTTTGTTTTGGGACATGTTTTCGTGTTTTTACAATTTCGACTATTAATATTGATATTAATACACACTTCAGATTTCGGAACATTTGCTTTCGGCTCTTGCAGCTTGAATTTTGAAAAATCGGGTAAATCACAAGGAAATGGGTTGCTGGTGGGAAGCAGGATTCCGGAAGCCAGCCCAATCAGCGTGATGTGAACAATTAGGGTGGCGGACGAGAATGTGGCGATAGATATCTATTAAATAGCAAAAATGCTGCACCGTTGTTCACTGAAGCACCAGGATACCTTGTCGAGCCGCAACGGCGATATCATAACTTCTAGATTTGTCCCGAGGGTGCCACTTGGACGGCTAGCACTGCTTGGTCTGAGGCATGTCAGGCGCTCTATTTGCGTGTGAAACAATAACCTGTACCAGGAGCACTCGCTGCCTGCGCGACGGTGCCCCTGTCCTAGAGTCCATCTGCACAGTCCCGAGGCAAGTTTCGTGTGTTACTTTCTGTTGCGGCCTGTTCCAGGATCGGGTAACTAGAAAGTCGATCGGACACAAACCGCCAAATTAGCATGGAATGGAACGAACGAACGCAAATAATCTCGCTCCGTTCCAGTCAGTCAAATCGATCCAATGGAGTTAAGACACGCCCTGAAACGTTACTACAGCACTGCTGCGCTACTCAGAGGCCAGCAAGGCATCCGATCCTCCCCTATTACGCGGGACCATAGTAGGTTACCGTACTGGGACCTACTGCTGTAGACACCCAAACCTATAAATTTCCTTGATATTTTTGCTATTGACGGAGGACCACAGTTACTACAGGACCTACTGCACACACAAAAACCTAGGTATTTACGTATTGTTAGTAACACTATTTGGTCCTATTTACTATGGTCCCCCCGTAATAACAACTTTTCCCCACAGTTAATAGGACCTACTGTAGACACAATTGAACCTACTGTAGGCACCAAAACCTATGTATTTCCCTATTTTGCAATCAATATTTGGTCCTATTTAATGTGGCCCCCCGTAATAGTGATTGCCAATATATAGATATTCATGAGGCCCTGGTACATGCATAGTATCACATTTAGCCTTGCCAAATGTGCAGTTTAATATATACATACATACCTGGTATTCTACAAAGTCGAAAACTCCAAAATAACTGATAAAGATCACCCACACCACAGTCTTTGATGCCATATATTACTCATCTCCGGCAAAGACAGGACATATTGATCCTCCGTCATTGTATCTATTAGTAGTAGGTACAAGAGCTCCGCTTCGCGGGCGGCTGTCGCCGCCCGCTACGCTCGCGCAAGGAAAGGGGCGGAAGAGGCCCATGA
>JAYJME010001560.1:0-16062 GCA_036873775.1 Costaria costata
CCCCCCCCCCCCCCCCCCCCCCCCCCCCCCCCCCCCCCCCCCCCCCCCCCCCCCCCCCCCGGGGGGGGAAGCTCGCTCTATAGCTGATTCGTTGCGTTGGCATGCCGCACGCACAGCATAAGACTTGACGCTTCTCCAGAATAGAAAGGCGTAAAGGCGCTCAAGTGTCCACGATTGAAACGACGAGTAGTGATAAAGCGACGAAAGCACCTGGTGCTGACTGCCATTCCCCTTTTACTACACAATCACCAAGCGTCTTGAATCGCCTCCTCCTGCACTAGCCTCACAACGGTGGCCGAACCGTGTGCGAGGCATCTCCGGGGGAGGTCGCTTCAAACTCTCGCATGCCTCAACTCCATCAACTTCCACCACAGCGCCTGCTATTCTTCGAGACACCTGGTACATATCTATCTAGCTTTTCGAGCGTACAAGAAAAAGAGGTACGCGGAATGAAATAACAGTGCTCACCGCTCAGGGGGATAGGTGAAGCTCTTGCACGTGGCCATTGCGACGATGCGGAAACCCCAGTCTGGGGGTCGGTCCTCGGAGTGAAAGTTTACTACGCAGCTTGACGCCGGCACGCTAACGCCAGACCTCCCGTGCACACCCGGCCCTGATCACGGACAGGGCAAGCGTTGCAGAGGAGATAATGAGGGAAGGGAGGGAAACAGGCGGGCCAACAAGGGATATTCTTGCCGCACGGTTCGAACCATAAAACAAAATACAGCTCCAATCTGCTTCATGTCTTACGTATTGCACCAGGCTTAGAAACAATGTATAGGGCTGTTGCCTGCGTTGTGCTCAGCATCTTCAAGACGCCACAAATACACAGCGACGGCACCATGCAGCTAACACTGGACGTTAAGAGAAGCGCACGAAAACTGCTAAATATCACAAACACCAGGTAATGGCAGATTCTGCTGAACGCGTGCAAGAGGACTCATTTACTCGTATCCATTATGTCGCCAAAACCGGAAGCAAAGCCCCGTTACTCTCTCAAGTCGCTTGCAACAAAATGGGGTACCCATTTGCCATTGCTGACAGAGCCGTGTATATAAATTGTCAGACTAGGGCCTTTGGTCGACATTGGAAGATGCCAGGAGGTGTCCGCCCGAACGATGTGCTCTCGGGTTCGTGAGAAAAAGCGTAAGATTTCTTCGGTTTCAACCTTTGTTTGGGCTTACTGTCTTGACGATAGATTTCGTTTGAACTATCCAAAATGGTATAATTCAGAAAACTGACCCACTTGCGTATGCCGGATATTTCGCCTACTGCCACCCTCCGTAGTAATCACTGTTTATAAGTTTCTAAAGGACGCCATATGGTACCGATTGAGAAGGCGTTGGTGGTGTTGGTGTTCATGCTGATATTGATATTGATATTGATAGTGTCGACAATGCTATGATATTGAATAGGGTTGCTAAGGATATTGATAGGGTTGATATATATAGTGTTGATATAGTCGTTGTTAGTGCTGTACCGATTGAGAACTGGGACTCACAATTCGCGTCCTTGTCTCGCCCTTGATACATGCTCTCCCCCCAGAGCACGACCTTCCTTTCGTCTTTGTAGATGCGGATGTACGCCGTGCCTTCCTCGGTGCGGCAGTCCTCATCGAAGAAGAGCTGCACAGGCAACACATCAAACGACGACACCCGCAAAACCGCACGATTTGCTCTCGCTGGCGTCTTCCCACACATAAAAACATTATTGCTACTCGTAGTCGTCCGAAATGTGCACTATTTTCGTTTCTAGAAACTGCTTCTAAATAATTTGAGTGCGATTCCTCGGCACAAGCTTGGAATGCATACCCCAGCACAATCACCACGAAAGCTTCTAGGTGTAGCCCTTGCGGTATGAAGGGCACATCTTCGCACAGCCTACGCGATCGTTCTAAACGCGGCGGGCATGAAACGAGCATGGCGCTGCACGGGCAAGCATATCAGCACATCAAGCAAAGGCCACAAATCCGCGAAATGGGCCGCACTCCCCGCTAACATCCGAAAGGGATCTTGTTCAAGATGTTGAAATAATTAACGATTTGTTTTTTTTTACGAGAAGGTATTCAAATGATGAATTAATCCAAATTAGTTGGTTGTTTTAGGAGACAATATGTGCTCTAGGCGCACGATACATGTGAGCATATCCCGCGCCAGCCAAAACGCCACTTCCATGCAACTCTCGGGTTAGTTCCTTGCCTGAATGCTGTCCGCTCCCGGGAAGTCGAGCGGGTAAAACTTGTCCACGCCCCTTTCGTGAGGGTGACTACTTTCCAGGACCTGTTGTCTGGGGGTATGCACCACCAGCGGCTTGTGCCTGTATCAAACACAACCCAAAAAGAGTGGGGGCGACGTGATGTCATGTGGGTGCTGTGTTCAGTCTTCCCGTGGCATACGAGAGACTTGACGGAGAGAGCCTTCCACTATGTACGTAGACGATGCATACGACGAAGCACGGCAAAGCAACGGCAACTTCCGGAGGGTACCTCCTTGCTCCATTGCTCCAAGTACAGTAACAAATGAACGATGGCCACTTCTTACGCTCAACATGTGCATATTGACAAATGAACGTTCGTTCAGATAACCCTAAACCGTTGGCCATCCCATTGGCATGCTCCAAAGGCATCTGGTGCCTGTGAAAATAGGCAGCTCCCGCCATTCCCCCCGCCTACCAACTACTTGGGGGAGGAGCAAACACGACGCTCCTCGCCCTGCAACCCACCACCGATCAGGAAAACGTCCAGAGGGAAGACCACCCTCCTTTTGTGCCTGGAAATAATCGACGTTGATGTCACTGCAATGCCGGCCCAACCCTTATGTACGAGTACTCACATAGCGGTGTAAAAAGAAACAGAAGGCGCTTTCCTTCCGGATTTTTTTTCCGTGTCCCATGTTTCGGGTTTCTATTTTCCTGCAGGCGTTTTTTTCCGGATTTGCTCGTATCTGTGTCTTTGTATCCGTTCTATTCTGCATAGAAATAATCGACACGAAATTACTACGATGGCACGCGATGCCACCATGCATCAACCTCATACATTCGTACCTTTCCCTCTTATCCGTTGCATCCGCAGCCGCCAAAACACCGAAGGCTTCCACCAAAGTTCCCGCCAGGCATTCCGGGACATATGGGACAAGCCCGGGTGTTCCTTTTTTCCTTGCCGCCGCCACTGCCGCTTCTGCCGCCGCTGACAACTCTTTCCCCCTCCCCGACGGCGATTGGGGATTCACCGGAGGGGTTTCCAACGCCGCTAGAAAAGCGGCAGGGTGCTGGGCTGAGTCCGGGGAAACACGCCCCCTGGGCAGTACCCGCGGGCTGCCCGGATCGGAGTGAAGACACACTATGACAGCATCACCCAACGACTTGATAGGAAGGAGGCGTGAGAAGAGGACACAATAAAAGGCGTGAGCGGCAAGGGGGGCAGCGTCAAAACAAACGATGCTATCCTTCTTGGTCACGATCAAAATCTACGGACCATTCATTACAGTACAGGGCACCTACTAAAGAAAACGAGCATAAGAAAACCAGGCTGAAATTTACCGGAAGATTAAGAAATTCGGGAGCCCATATGCTAAAATGTACTGAAGTTAGTGTAGAACGCACCCTTCCTCGATAAAAAACCCAGGCAGGGTCGGTATCCCTGTTTCTTACTACAGTAGGTGCCCTATACTGCAGTATACAGCAAGCCCACAGACCCCGCCCTCCTAGGCTACCCAATTAAGTAGGAGGCCAACGAACTGTTTGTTTCACGGTGGAACGCGCGAGGCGCGAGCAACTTCCTGTGTGTACGAGTATCCGCCAGCAGTCCCCAAAAATAGTGTTTACAAGTTGACCCAGTTCGACCAAATGGTTGATATTCCGGACGAATTTTTCATTACATCTTGCCGAGACTTGACGTAGGCGGTCGGGGTTAGGGTTAGCGTTTCAAGTCAAGCCTACTTGAACTATTTTGTCAAAGCTGGGCCATGGTCTATACAGCCCATCGTTCCTATCGAGGCCTACCTTCAGCCCCTTCCACTCCTTGGCGGGACACACGAAGTCAATACCCTTGCTGGCTGCTTTGGCTCTTGGCACCCTTGTTTCCCGATCGACCGCCGCTAGGTAGTGAACGCGAGGCCAGTCCATCGCCAAAACCGTGCACCTATAAATTTGAACGCACAGTAGTTCCGATATCACCACAATCGCCGAAACCGTGCGCCTTCAAATTTGAACACAGTCCCGATATTGTTACGATCACCAAAATCGTGCGACTTCAAATTTGAGCGCAGTTCCGATAAATTTGATAATATCAAGAGGGTTCGTCCTCGCTTGCACGACGCCTCTCAAGTGCCTAACAAGTTGCTCGAGAAGACGTTTCAACTATATAAAGACGCCATACCCACGCTGAAAACTGCAGCAACTTGGGGGAATAGAAGGTGGCAGAAGCCTAGCCAAACCAGCAGTTCGAGACAATGCTTTTTCGATGAGCAAAAAACACAAACGAGACGGTAGGCGACCGAGTAAATAAAGGAGAAGATAACGGAGGATGCGAGCCGAACCAGCAATAAATCCGTGGTTTGTTGTGAGAGATAATTTGGCGTGTTGGTCCATATTCTGGGTAAGTTCTGCAGCCCCACCGGGTGTTTGCTCTATTGTAGTATGATGACGCAACAATCGGAGCAACGGCTTACAATACTGCAACGAACTACTGTTTTGTAATTGAAATCTCACCGCTCCAGCGTAGCACCGTCTCCTTCTCCCAGCAAAGCCATCGCCCTTCCGCCTACATGGAGTCCCTGTTGATCAATTTCAAGCGAGAACAACATACCACCAGGGCAACCGCGGCCACCGCAGTATGATTATTAATCGCCAGCCTATTCTTCCATGGGACAGCAGCGCGCCAGGTCTTTGCTGTCTATGCTGAAAGTTAAGACATAAAACTGGACCCTTTACTACACGCCAACAAACTTTGGGAGATGCCTGACGGTGACAAACCCAACCTGGGTCAACCTTGCCCGCTCGGAAATGGGTACTCACGATAATAACTCGACATTATGCCTTATTTTCGTCCAGGGAACGCACGGATAAGAAACGCCGTAGGAGTCAGTTTTACCGAACACAACACTGTCGAAGTATTTGGGCATGTTGGATACATCAAGAACTGGTGACTAGGAGCCTGCGAGACATCAACATTGCGTATTCGACAACTGTTGTACAATTTGACATCAATGTGGACTATTACACCGACCCTAGGCGCTTGCTCCTGGCGTGAACCATAGCAAAAAACCACGATTCCCACTTTAGCCCTACTCGTAATTTGAGGACGTTACGTTGAAGGGTGGCGCTGCTAGACAACGCCAATCACAAGAACGTTGAGGGGGGAGGATCGGAGTTAGTGTGAAACGTTCGTGATACGTGCTAAAATATCAGATCAAATTATCAAGTGGACATTGCCGTATTTTGAACAGTTGCTTTCCGTACTATGGTCCCCGTTTTTCGGCCCATTGTCGCACGAAAAAAAGAGATGTAAACAAGGAAATTCAGAAGCTCTACCAGTTCCTTGGTACTATACCACAGCACCTCGGTGTCCTCCATAAAATGAGACAAATCCGCAAAGTCACTGTTTCACGACGATGTAGCCGGGGATAACAGTTAATCTGTTCACCTGGAAACTGCCTCCCAGCAATGCGAACAAGGCGTGGGCCATCCACAGTCTGGGGTCGCACAATGCCTTCGCCACCTCCTCCGCACAACCTGCGGGTCCGCCAACCGTTTCACATCGTAGAATACCGGTGAGATCGTTTAGCAGCTGTGCCCGCAAATCCTTGCAGCAGTGTCGGAGCACTGCTAACAGCTGCCACTGTACCTCGAGCGGCCAACAAAACACCAGTCAACCATCACCGGGAGGAGGCTGCTCAAGCTACGCGAAAGCCAGTGCGAAGAGGCTCCCTTAAAGCAGCAGCACATTTTCAGGTTGGATATTTCTCTACTTGAGCAGCAGTAGATTTGAAAAAATGCGACGGCATGTTATCTGCTTGAGCAGCAGCAAATTTGAAGGTTTGCTATGTTCTCTGCTTGTGTAAGCCACTATTATACTTAAACTAGAAGAAGGCAACTACTATCGTTTATGAATTATATTTTTCTGTTGGGAGGAAGAGATGCCGGCTGACATTCCTACCACAGTATCCACCTCTGCGGCATGCCCACATGTCTTCTCTGCACATACCATCTCCCTTCCCTACACTATCTGGGGTTATACTGTACGTAATCCCGGACTACCGAGATAAGCGAATGGTTCAACACCATTCCACTTCACCTCCATGACTCTCACGCATGCCGGCGTCCTCGAGGCTCTTGGTTACCTCCGGTAGGCTCCGGCACACCTTCACAAACGGGAACACACGACCAAGAAAATACTGGTTACTTTCTCAGACGCGTGCTAAGATGGAGCATGCCTTACTTCTAGCGTTATTCAAGTAGCAGGTTTGGTCAACATATTTCTGACTGACTGAGCTCCTTAACCCCTTTAGGACTGTTACGACTGGTACGACCGCACTTCCGTTTTGGAGACAGACCAGTTGGAATTATAATCAGATATAGCTGTATGTACACTCGAGTATAACAAAAAGGGTTAAACCAAAAATCTACCCAATATCGTTCGAAGCCCATTCGCATCACACACTACCATTCGCCGTGTACGTAGGTCATGGGATTATTCATCGGGGTGCAGCACTTGTTTTCTCCAAAAGCCATTTTTAGGGCGAGGTTTGTTAAGTGGTGAGCCTCAGGAAATTTTGGCGCTATCCCACACCGTAGCAGGCGCCTTGCTCTACGCTATTCTTTGGAAAACAACGGGCGGGGGTCAAGGGTGTTGGGAGGCCGATCAAATGATTGCACTACCCGCTACACACGTGAAAGCTGATGGGCCTTTTCTCCTGCTCTCCACTTGACCTTCGACCAACGAACGCATGGATACAAATTATAACAAACGGTTCAACGCAAATGAAATTCGTCTTTACGAAGTGGGTGTACGGCACGAGATCTACAACAGTCAACGTGCGCAACGAAAGGATGGGTCACGTACAGTTCAGTACCGTCCAAGCGCAACAAGCAACATGCCTATCGGTCCTTGCAAGAGCACAAATAAATATGAATATGTGTTTACCTCGCGCAAGCAGTCCATGAGGGGAGCCGACCAGCCTTCCTTGGCAAGCAATGCCCGCAGCAGCCCTATATGTGCCCCCGCCAAAGGAATCGCCTCTTCCCCAGAAGACAGGGACTCCTTCGAAACCAATCCCGTGGGGCAGAACGATCCCACTCCTGGGTCCCCGTCCAGAGCCGCCGCTGTCGCCGCTGGTATGGACCACACGCTTAATGTTTCCCCAATTTGGAGGAGTAAGGCACGAACGAGAGGTGCTGCGTTTGTGACATTCCCGTCAGAGGGGGAGGAGACCAGGGCGGAAGAGAGCCCAACCCTGTTCAGTTGCACCTGTGTCAGAGAACGGCGAGAACTAAATGAGCAGTGTGTATACAACACGACAATTCTCACCCCAACCAATCTATCTGGCGATCAACTTCCAAGTAAGTTGCGAGCCAGCATACACATGTGCACCTTGCTGCGTGTACGTATACATTTCAGGTATAAAAATAAATAGGAGTTCTTCAGCTCGTATACACAACTCTTGTATGCTGCTTACGTCTTTTCATGCCATCATGCGTACAGGTAATGGTGGTAAGGGTTTTAGTGTGGGGTATGTTACCGCTTAAATGCTGCAGGCGGAGCCGGAAATCGACGCAACTGCACTACACGTTGCTGGTACGAGGCCTTTTTTATCACTGATATTTTCCTCAACTCGTACGAGGTTTTACCCTCAGCGGTTTTCCGGACAAGCCGTGATCACAGATGTCGTTCCTTCCCCCCCCCCCGGTACGTGCCTTCATTGTTATCGTGCATAGGGTTCAGCATTGCCACCGATATTCTAAAAGAAAACAAAAAAGTGTCCTAGTTCCATGTGTTCCACGTAGAAAACACGATGAGACACGCGACACACCCCGCAAGGGATGCTCCCCATACCAGTACGATAGAGTCGCCCCTCCTGCAATTAACTTCTACCCTATAGCATAGGCCATTACCCCCTTTGGAGCGTCATAGGGGAAAAGGTGTCGAACCAAAGTGACGACGACTGCATCGGCGACACGGCTTAGCGTAACACTACCAACACTAATATGAATAACACTGGTAACACTACTGCTGATGTACCAGGTAGGGGAGGCGTCCGAAATGCAACGGAAGGAGACGTACGACACGCGCGCAGCATCCATGATGATACTTGAACTATTGCACGCTCTTCCTAGAAGGTTGATACGGCCGTACTTATCACTTTAAAGTCGCTAGACCTCGGCCCCAGAAGGGTTAGTAGTAGTAATATATTTTAGTGCGAAGCCATATACACCAAACCAGGTACACGATTCGCTTGGCTCGAGTCAGGCAAAGTGTCAACGGGTGGTGCCGATGATGAATTTCCATATAGGATGAGCACCTGAATCATCTCGAGCGAGGCTTGGGGTAGTAGTTTCTCGCAGAGCTTGGCGGCCGCTAGCCTAAGCTTGAGCGACCCTTGGAGAAGGATCACAAGTAAGGGACCCAGCACCTATGCACATGGCAAGCACGCAATGGATCGACAACAGGCGACATGCACATGAACATTAACAAACTTGGTTTGGTTAATTGCGTCACCTTGATCCATGAATCGAATCCAGAAGTATACCTTCAGTTAGTTGACTTTACGTCGACAGCTGATGGTATATGCTTATTTCACGAAAAGAAAGTGGGGTATGGTTGCACACCAGCGTACTGACCCGAGCGGCAGTTGGTCGCACGGGCAAGTGTTGCCGCAGCGGTATCGATATGGCCCCAGATATGGGCATGAGATGTGAGGATATTGTCAAGTGCGCGGTTTGTGAGGATGATGTCAATTGCACGATATATGAGGATGCTGTCAAGTGCACGAGATATGAGGATGCTGTCAAATAAAAATAACGAGATACGAGGATGCTGTCAGATAAAATGCACGAACTACGTATGAGGATCATGTAAAAAAATGCACGACATACTCGTACGAAGATGTTGTCAAGCGACGCGACTCCAAGAATACTCCACCTCCGGAGACACGAGAGGGCTAGCCCCGGGATCTAGGCTGATGCCTCCTCCGCCTTGGGAAATGGTCCCATCCATTGACGATGCGCAGCGCTGAACGAGACTTAAGACGTCCGTGCAAGCGCTCTCTTCCATGAAAGACGGCTCCGGGGGTGGAACGGCACGAGCCAGGCTGCGGACCTGCGTGACGGACGGACGATCGGCGTATAGCGCAATTTGTTTTTAAATTCTTACTTTTATAGTCCTCCGGCAGATGGGTAAACATGAAACTTAACCTTTTTATTAGCAGCACTGCTGTACAGAAACATACATGACACTCTATTTCCAAGTAATATATCCCGAAAGTGACGGTGCAGTCCTAAACCACAGTTGCACATACAACATCTAGCACATGCGTCGTGTGTCAATGTATTAATCAGCTGCCGCGGCCTCGGACTCGCGAGTATGTCGACCTGTCGACCCGACCTACTGTAGCAGTTGTTTCGATGCGATATGCCAGTCAACCAAACGAGCCAGGCCGCGGACCTGAGTGGCGGACGATCGCCATGTAAGCGAAGTCGTGTCGATGCGATATGCGAGTCAAAATAACGACGACACGAGAACTGCACTACGCTGTAGAGCCGGCATTTAGCCAGGCTCAGGTCAGGGTCTGACCCGACGCAAATAACAACTACGGTACCGAAACACGACACCATGTAGGTGCGTAACCTTGCTGGCGTGATGGAATGGTTCACACATCGGAACAGATCACGATCTAGATCATCGATTCCCACTTCATGATCTAGACCTTTCAAGGCAGATATATCCCTGATATATCTGTAGGATCTATTGTAGCTCACGTTGCCGGGTGGGAGCGGTAAAATCTGCATGATCTGTAGGACATGTTTCCTGCGTTGGATCCGTACTGTACGGATCCTGCACAACATAAAATAACGGCAACTTAGGATCTAGATCATCTAGAATGTCATTCTGTTCCGACATGTGGAATGTTTTTACGCCGTAGAGGACACGGCTTTGCGTTGTTATCGAGGTGTATCTTGAGTGCTGCGTTGAATTTCCTTACTCCTCGAGCAATTACCCGTGCAAGATACTTCTGCTATAAATAGGTGCACTTCTGATTCAACACAACGGCAATACCCCGTCAAAAAAACTGTGTGATCATGCTGGATACGAGTCGGGACAATCAACCCTCACGTGCACATTTTATAGAACACGAACCAAAGCAGAGACACCAATATATTGACGCAAGTCATACTACATTTCCAGGGGCTCTTGCTCGGGGTCTGGGTGCCAAATGGGAAGGGCCCACGGCGCGGTCAGAGTACCAAATGGGAACAGGGCGCCAGGTGGAGGCCATAAACCACAACAAAAAAACAGAGAAGAATGCAGCAGTAGATACTGGTAGGAAACTTCGGCAACCTGCGCACCTGTTCCACCGTGAGGGCACCGGCGTAGGTGCTTGCCCCCCACATATACCCACTAGCGGATCTCTGGGAAGAAACGTATCCCGGCGGCTGCCCCAGGTAAACTGGGTACTGATTGAGGTTTGCCCTCGAGGCCTGTCGTGAAGAGAGAAAAAAACCAAGTCCGGGAGTGAAAAAACAAACGTCAGGCTAACACAATCTGATGGTACGAATGGAGTTGGCCTGAACGGTACCACAACAACAAGCAGAGACGTCAGATTTATCATGAGGCGCATTGAACGTCACCATTAACCCCTTTAGAGCCGGAAACGTTTTTGGAGACAAAATTACTTGGAAAAAGTGTGGGATAATGTTTTGGGGTAGTAAAAGGGATAAGGGTGCACCAGGAATAGGGTCGTCATCAAGGTCTACCATGAACAGGAAGCCTCTACCTAATGTAATGCCTGGTATGGCTATACGAATGACCGTTTGTGTGGTAAATAAACATCGGCAAAACGTTCACCCATCGGACAGATCACGATCTCAAGATCATCTAGATCTTACATTTGCGGTTATGAGATGTCGTGCAAGAACCGTAGCATACAGATCCTACCCGGCAAAAACGAGCACAAGAGCCGTTCATACATATATCACCCGGAAAAAGAAATCTAGATTGTGCAGATCACACCTATCAGGGATCTGTTTGTCCCGAAATATCTAGCCATGAGTTGGTAGGGCTGGACCCTGGTCCAGTATGTACTGGCAGCACTACTGTACTGGCTGAGGGAGCTGCCATGGTTGCCAGTGTATTGGATATTTACGTACGTCCCCACAAAAACGTCTCAAAACATATGATAGAGGAAAGCCATTAAAATGCACGTCGGAGAGCAGAGAGGGCGCAGAACAGCGAGAGAGGGGAGATAAGGAGGGATACCGTGAGCACGACGGACGAAGCCCCCTCAACCACTAGTGGCTTGGGCTCTGTGGATGCCTCCTGTATCATCGTTCATTTGTCCGCTCTGTCTCATTTTTCCTTGGTCAATCTACCACCGAATTGCCTTTGAAACATGGCTCAAAACCAACGTACTTTTTTTAACTCCAGTGAAGCCAAATCGCGTAAACACGTGACTCCGTTAGGGCGCCTATAGCTGGGCCCTCTGGGGGAGCCTCCGGCGGCCCCCCCCCTCCAGCCGAGGGGGGGCTGGGGTCGTGGCTTCGTCGCGACCAGTGCACTGTTCGGGTGCAATGTACTGACATCTGGCGTGGCCAGTACATAATGTACTGGCTGGAGCTACCAGGGTCCAGCCCTGTGAAAAGGGATCTAATCTGTCGGATGTGTGACAGCGTTTCAACTAATTATCCACATCTTCAAATAGAGCTTGCCTATAACCCAATGCAGCTACAACTTGTTCTACCCCTGTTTGGGTCTGAGGTTTTAATCGTGCGCCATGGTTAGCACTGCCTCTGCTGGAAGACGATAGAGGATCCAATACAAAACCCACGTGAGGTAATACCCGCGGTGTTCTTTGCGCGTGCAACATCATACCAAGTTTCAAGCGACGCGAGGGTTCGTCCCCTACCCCCAAGGTTCGCGGTGCCGGTCAACAGCGTCTGCTGTAACTATTACGGGGTATCACATCATGGTTTGGGGTATATTGCATCCAATCACTTCAACCCAGTGTACTACAATAGAGTGTTAAGATTGAAGCAGCAGCCCTGAAGTGAAGTGGCTAAACGAAAAGCAAAGCTTGGCCTCCGTCGCGTTGTCCGAAGCAAAAAGCTTGCTGGTGCCGACTGGTGATGAGAGGACGTCTCACCAAGGAGTCGAGGACTCTTCCTATGTCAGGTGCGTACTAATATTAGTCATTCATATTGAAAACGCCGAATGAAGACACTTCGTACCACCTAGGATAATGGGGATGTTCTCTAACCTCGCTTTGTTCTCCATCTAGCTCCTCAGGAGCAGATAAGCTCGCCGTGCTGATCATCTTGAAACCCCATGCGTTGTTGGACTGGTCTGTGTGGAAGTACACCACGAAGCTGAAACGTGGCAGAAGGAGGGCAAGGGGGACACAGTGGACAGCAAGCAAAATCGATATCGCAGCAGCAAGAGGTGGACACACATGGAGCTTTGCTGCCGCGCCGCGATTCGAACGACCGATGATCGGATCGTCCCTCCAAATACGAAATGATAAGATAATGCGAAGGGTATAACGTAACCGTTTCGTTATCAAAACTATTACGGAAGGTAGTTGCTAGTAAGAACAAAAATTGCCGGGTTTTTTGTTTTTGTTTTTGTTATTCAAACAAAGTTGGCCAAGTTTTTTTTTACAATTTTGGTGTGGATACCAGGTTCTATCCCCTAGATCATACCGCCTCACTATCACTATAATCCTTCAAGGCCACCCTGGCTTTCCGGGGCACTTCTGAGATTACCTCTCGTTGCTGACCCCGAGAGTGTGGTAACACCACGCAACCCCACCTCGGTGTATCTCCACACCCAAACTGAACGAAGATATTTACCTGCTGCGGGACTACCGTCCCACATTGTTTTCTGAACAAAAAGGAGATCTTGTACAAGTAAAGTTCGAGTACAGCACAACCACGATACCGACAATCATATACGGTGGCATCACAAACCTGAGGTTAGTAACAGCTGGTAGGGACGCCCAAAGTACTAACAACCGAGCAACAATACCTCGAGCAACATCACTCTGCAAAGAACAAAAGACGCGTCGACATTTGAATCCCGCTGGCGGGATGACGAACATAACTTTGCGACCCCCCCCTCGGACGCACCTCGAGGCGTGAATGACCAGTGGAGGCCTTCCCCCCACCCCCGGCCAGTTGGAATCTGACCCGTTACGACCACCCGAGTACCGTCTTTCTCCGTAGAAGGCACCCTCAGAATCGTTGGCGTCCTGACGACGACAGCCGGAAACGTCCGCAACGAACGAAACGACTTTACACAGGAAGCTGATGGGCTGAAGTGTATCATCAGGTAGCAAGCCTTGTGATCTTTGGGGTCTTCCCCGAACAAGATGCCCAAGACAACAATAGGGAAAGACGAACAATACAGGGCAATCGTCGTGTAGCTGGAGCTAAGAGTTGGATTGCTTTTGTAGCTAGGTATTAGTGTCTACCTGGTATATACTTCGAGGTTGGTACTATAGTTAGTTGCAGCCGTGCCAACTATCCAACTATTTGCGTTTCCTTGTTCATGGAAGGCTTATTTGCTACGGGGTGCGCATTTCCGTGTGAGACCACTCGACGAGAGAGCTGAGAGGCCTACCGTAACTCATGGCGCATCAAAACCCATCGCCATCGACGGTGCCGGTTCCGATGGCAGTGCCGAAGGCCGTTGGCGTTTACGCTATAATACTTTTTGTATGTACAATGAAGCGAAATAGAGCAAGCCGACTAGTCAACTAAAGCCAGTTAGTTGGTTGGATTCGCCAGCCAACTAGTACCTCGCCGGGAATGAAGTCCCGCCAACTCACAGCCCTAGGCGTGGCGCTTAATATTACGCGCACAACATATTCTGTAAGTGGTCGCACCTTAATGAAGCGCACAAAGTCACGGTCGAGCTCTGTTTTCGTCAGGGGGTCAAACGTGATCGTATAGCTCACGGCTCCTTCCACACTTATGGGCCACATCCTGCGCTCACATTTCAACGCAGACCAGTCACGGGAGGGCTATGCGAGTTAACACGCGATGAAGTTAAGATATCCTTCCACTACGGCAAAAAAGTCTTCACAGTAATTAAAAGCAATTTGTGCCCAGAAAGGCGGGCGCAGTTCTAAAGGGGATACGCCAGGTACATGGCCCCACATGGCTTTGTACACACCACCACCGAATTTGCGAAATGAAGCACCCGACTGCAGCGAGACGTCACAAGGCGTTGGACATGAGAGGCGTCGACGCTACCAGTTTGGGTCGTGAGGCATCAGCACGAGCACCCTCGAGAAGCAATATATAGTATATCCTGTTGCATTCAAAAACAGATGTACAACAGTAGGTTTGGAGCAGAGAAGGCCAATCACGCCGTCCATCCCATGTACACATTTTTACCGCTAAGAAGTCGTTAAAGCTGCAGCAATATCAGGAGCCCCGAGCGAACAAAAAAAAGGCAAGGGCATCATGAAAAAACACCAGAAAACTAATCACCCCTATCATCGGCAAACAAGGAAGCTAAAAGGCTAGCAGAACGATAAAACAGCAACATGCTGGGGCGAAGAAGGTTGGTGGGTCGATCTACTTATACCACTAACCTGTCTGTGTTGTTTGCGTACGGATGCTGAGATTCAATCACGTCATTCACTATGGCTCCGGGGGTAAGCATGTGGTTCAAAACACGGGCTTCTCCGTCCTCCTCCCCGTCGACGTAAATACGGCACCTTGAGAAAAATAACATAGGGTACAGAGTGCACGTCAGCCCAAGGCAAAGCAAGGAGGGGTGGGGTTGGGAGTGTAGCGGTAGCTTCTTTTCTGCGTAACTGCGGGGTTGGTTGCATGTTGCGGTTGTACCCAGATTACGAGATCAGTGCACACCACAGAGGAGAGAGAGCTAAAACCTTTGATCATACGAAGCACGAACGGAATGCCTGCAATCGATATTTGTGCACGTTGAACAGATACGAAGTATAATACCGACAGAGCTAAGCAACAGCGTGGCTTGTTATACGCCATATCCCGCGAGACAGGGTGCCAGAACCGGTTCCGCTGAAGTTTCGTGAGCTGCAGCCGAACAAAACGTTCTTACGCCAGGCCAGGCCTTCGTCGATTCGCGCTACACAGTACGTAGTGTCGACCATAGTCCACCCGACGGTGGCAATACGACGCACGTGATCATAAGATGCCGCTCTGCAAAAACCCTACTCGCCTTGACGTTATACGCTTGCTTGACGCAGTATCGGATTCGGGCGCAAAGCACCTGTTTTCGGCCTAAACAACGGCAACATGTGTCCACACGTTACAACCCACCCGATGGTGGCAGTACGACATGCCAGTGCGCGAGCGTAAGATGCCGCTTTGCAAACCACAACCGTCATGATGTTATACTATGTACGCTTGCTTGTACCTGCTTTCGGCCTGAACGACGGCAACGTGTGTCCAAACGTTCGGCTGGAGCATGGTCCGGGAGTGAAGCGTGAACAGCTGGTCACCTCCAGAGACCGCGTGGTACCTGCCGACACGGGAAACACAACGCACGACAAGGGATAACACGCGATGGTGGCGATAGCGTACCGTATAACACGCAAGATAACACACTCCCTCGGACAAGTTTCCAGGCTGGTTTATCGAAAGCAGGGAGAGTGCGGACGCCGAGCAAACGTGTCGATGGAAGCATATCGACGATATCTTTCCAAAGCCACCTCTATGGTTTGGTGTACCAGAGCAAATCGTCTCGGAAATTCGTTCCATGGGGTGTGTCATCTTGCGTGTTATATGTGTGTGTGTTTTCGTCCCATTTGTTCTGGGCGTCAGATGTTTGAACGCACCAACCGGGGTCACACAGGGGGAAGG